>LPNX010990876.1:10401-22017 GCA_001517045.1 Pseudotsuga menziesii | reverse complement strand
TCTTGTTGAACATGCAAAATCCCTCAGGACCGCCGAATCTAAATCAACGATGTACCCCAACCACCATAAGGAAGATTTGATAAGAATTTTGTGCACACCAAGATTTTATTAACCTGTGCTAGTTGACTCAGTGAAATGACTCACAGTCGTTCATCATTCTTTGCCCAAGATTATGACCGTTGATGTAGGTGGCCTTTTAAGCCATCGCACTCCATGAAACAACTTTCATACCTCCAAACTCGGAGCGCGATATCCAATGGTGATGGTACATGTCATTTGCGCATGTTTCCCATCGCGCACCATAAGTTTTTATTTGTTCGTGCTAGTTCTCCCTGCGAAATGGCTCACAGTCGTTGATCTTCTCCGTGATCTATCTATGCCATTGATCATAAAGGTGTTTTATTCATGAGAACATATGGTTCTTAGCTATTGTCTTAGGAATTAGTTTCATTAAGTGAAGTTGTTCTCAGTTGTATATTTGTCAATCTCATCCATCAATCTACCGAAGATACACGGNATATGGTTCTTAGCTATTGTCTTAGGAATTAGTTTCATTAAGTGAAGTTGTTCTCAGTTGTATATTTGTCAATCTCATCCATCAATCTACCGAAGATACACGTCCTTTAAACCTTCTGTAACCTGCGTTTAATTGACCAATGCAAGGGTCAATTCTCTCTGCAACCTGAAGCTTATTTCTACATATCTACGAAGTTTATAGTTTACCTATCAAGCAAGATTATAACATGGTTGATGAAGAGTAGGGTTGACTAATGGGATCTCCTCCTACATTAAGATTGTTTTAGCTATGGATATTGTTATTGGTAGGTTATGCACTTACTCTATTTTCCATTTTCATGGACTTCATAGGTTGTTTTAGTTCTTGGAAAAGATAATTTTTCTTTGTATGATTAACTATGACATGTGTTTGGTGTTCTCTAGTAGCGCAAATGGTGTAGCATGGTTCCTTTAAATTTTTTACCAGGATGTTGTATTTTTTTTGTTGTTAAAAAAATCCTAAGGGACCCCTGGTAGGGAATCCAACATGCTCTCCCGGGATTGGCCTTCCTTGTTTCGTGAAACCCTTTGTAATACTCTAAGTACCTAAGGGGGAGAAACTATGAAGGAGAGTTTGGTTGTTGAAGTTCTTAAGAATAGGTCACTGCAAACCCCCCAAAAAAACACCTAAGTATGAGCTTGTTTAAGTAACCCAAATGGCTTAAAATCGAGAGTCCTTTGAGGGTTGGGACCCTTCCTTAGTTGTGCGAAGGATTCACTGAGAATTTAGGAAAAACCCATGGGTCAGAAGGCTCATGAAGGCTCATGAAGGCCTAGGATGTTAATATTTCTGCGATCCATGATTTGTACAATAGAAAAATGAAAGGGGAAAGAAAAGTTAAGTATTAAGGATGTTAATACTTCCGCGATCCATGATCTATACAATGGAAAAAAAAGTTAAGTCTTAAGGATGTTAAGACTTCTGTGATCCATGATCCATAGAGTGGAAAGCGGAAAGAAGAAAATAAAAGTTAACTCTTAAGGCTGTTAAGACTCCCGTGATCCATGATCCGCACAACAGAAGGCAAANCTGTGATCCATGATCCATAGAGTGGAAAGCGGAAAGAAGAAAATAAAAGTTAACTCTTAAGGCTGTTAAGACTCCCGTGATCCATGATCCGCACAACAGAAGGAAAAAGTTAGAGAAAAAAGTGAAGTCTCATGAGCGTTAATATTTTTTCGATCCACGATCCGCATAGTGCAAAGCAGAAAGAGGAAAGGAAAGGTTAAGTCATAAGAAAGTTAAGTTTTTTGAGTTCTGTAGTCTACAGTGGAAATATGGATGGCGAAAGCAGNACGATCCGCATAGTGCAAAGCAGAAAGAGGAAAGGAAAGGTTAAGTCATAAGAAAGTTAAGTTTTTTGAGTTCTGTAGTCTACAGTGGAAATATGGATGGAGAAAGCAGAAAGAGTGAATGAACGAATCCACCATGGGTTAAGTTTTTTGAGTTCCGCAACAAGGATAATTTTAGGGGCGAATTTTAGCCCAGTGGGCTATTTTTCCATGTTTCTCTCCCAAAAAGATTTTCCATTTTGCATTTTTTAAGCCGTGTTTCACCCAATTTTGATGGGGTAAAAAAATTTCACCCTAAAAATCATGAAATTATTATGTAAATGATATAAAATCCTTCGAAATTAAAATATTTTTTAAAAAATATCGCCAATGATTTTATATTTGGCGTTTTAAGAATTGGTAATATTTGCCAACATTTATCCACTTTTAAATAAGTATGGTTCCTTAAAATCATCCCTGTTCCACATTCCATAGAAGAAAGGAGGAAGGCACAAGTGTGGATGAAAGAATATGTCACGGATTACGTTTTCAAGATTCGCAATCCGCAGTGGAAGGTAGAAAGGAGGAAGGAGGAAGGAGGGAAGTGAATGTAGGAAACTCTGCTGAGCATGGAACTACCATCTGGTCATAGAGGTGGACCTATTTCGCAATCCGCAGTGGAAGGTAGAAAGGAGGAAGGAGGAAGGAGGGAAGTGAATGTAGGAAACTCTGCTGAGCATGGAACTACCATCTGGTCATAGAGGTGGACCTATTTGCGTAAGTTAATGTTGTTTATTGTTTTAGCTTAAGGGTGAATTTCTTTGGAAGGTTATAGCCAAAATTCATATGTAAGGAATCTAGATTTACAATTTTTTTTCTTTATGTATTTTTACAGGTTATTATATGGGTATGTTGCATATGCTATCAGAGCCACAGGCTCAACCTTGTCTCCCTGTGGGGAACATCTAGTTCCGCTACATTATGGAAAATTGCTGTGCTAAACATTTTGTTTTGGAATGTTTTTTGTAAGAATAGGGAATTTTTCTGTAACAGGATACAATGATGGCCTCACAAAACAAACCGGAGTACCCACCTAAAGAAGGTACATGAGAAAATCTCCCAATGCAACTAGAACCATAGCGTTCTAAAGCTAGCCAAGTAGGCAAAACTGTGAAGACTATGATAGTGTAATCACATAGATTCAGGGAACAAAATGAATAGACGAAGAGGTCTCAAGAAAAACAACAGGAGCTCAATGAAATGTTATTGCTAATCTTGCAGGAGAGAAACAATGGAGAAAAACCACCCACAGATGCAGAGAGGGACCCGAAAGTTGGGAATAGTGCCCAAATAAAAGGAAGTTCCTCCCAGGAAACTCAAAAATATGGAAATCAATCCCAGACAATGGGTAAGAGAAAAGTGGACCACCTGGAAGGAGAATTCAAGAAAGTTAAACCCACTAATTTTGATGGGGAATCTAGTACTGGAGAAGAAGTGGAAGCTTGGATGCTGGATATTAAAAAGTACTTTCAGATATACAACTACTCCAACAACGTGAAGGTAAGGATGCAAATTTACAACCTGAAAGGAAACGCCAGTATTTAGTGGCAAGACCTAAAGAGCTCCCATGGATTAAAGGATAATAACATGGAATGGTCAGAGTACAAGAAACTCTTCAAGAAATAGTATTTAATAGAAATCTATTATGAAAGAAAGACCAAGGAATTTAATGAATTGAAACTTGGTTAGATGACCATGGAGAATCTCATCAATACGTTTCTATATCTATAACAATACATCTTTTACATTAAAGAAGAAAAGGTAAAAATCCAACGGTTCTTAAGTTGAATGCCATGTCCTAAAAAATTTAGGATTGAATTTGATAATCCGAATACTCTGGACGAAGTGTTAAGAAAATCAAGACTATGCTTTGAGAAGTATAAATTAAGGAATGACCTCTCTAAAACCTGGAAGGACTAGAAGCAAGAAAAATTTGATCAGCAGAGGAAGGGATTCCAGCCACCACCCTTTAGGAACATGACAAGGAATCCTCAAGGAAATTTTGACAACAAAAAGTGACAGTTTTAGTTTAAGGACAACAAACCTATGCAACTTGGAGAAAAAGGGGTTGCTGGAACCCTCAAAGAACCTATGAATGTGAAGGTCCCCACGTAAAAAGAAACGTCTGACACCTCAGTGAATCCAACATGACTATACACAACCTGCAAGAAGTTTCCACTATGGGAGAATTTGGCAAGACTGTCCACTTGATTAATGCAAATCTTGAAGATCAACAAGAATATCATCAATTTGCAATCGTAGAAATTGAAGGTACTATCTCTAACCAAAATTTATCTATATTAATTGATATGGGAGCTAATTTAACTTACATCAATCCTAAAATGATGGAGAATTGTCAACTCACCAAGGTAAGGCATGTAAGGCCTTGTTGAGTATTGGCCACTAGAGATATAGGAAAGGTAACTGAGTGTATTGCTAATTGTGAAATTTTAATATAGTATCATGTAACTAGGATCAATTTCAATGTTTGGCCTCTAGGGTCATATGATGTTATTATTGGCATGGAATGGTTAGAAAAGTATAAATTAGTATTGAATTTCATTAATAAAACCTTTACATATGAAACTGAAGATAAAATTGTTAGGAAGGTAAATGGTTTTAGTAAGCATGTTTATTTAATGGAAATATCTACCTTGCAATTTAGGAGGTTCTTGAGGAAGGGGTGTAAGTTTTATGCGGTAAAGGACGTTGAACTACTCCTTAATGAAAACAAAAAAACTATTAGGGACCACCCGGTGCTAAATGAATTCATGGATGTGTTCCGAGAAGAAACACGTGGAATGCCCCCTCAAAGAGAAATAGATTTCTCCATTGAAATTATACCTGGGTCTGCTCCAGCATCCAAAGTGCCTTGTCGAATGAGTATCCCTGAGTTAACTGAGTTAAAAATCTAGTTACAAGAACTAATAGATAAGAGTTATATCAGGCATAGTATATCACCTTAGGGATCCCCAGTATTGTTTGTCAAGAAGATAGATGGGACATGAATACTGTGCATAGACTACATAAAAATAAATAAAGTGATAATAAAAAACAAGTATCCTCTACCTCAAATCAATGATTTGTTCGACCAAGTAGCGGGAGAAAGAGTCTTCTCCAAGTTTCATTTGATATCTGGTTACCACCATATCAGGATTAGGGAATAATATATTAACAAAATAGCCTTCTGGACCTAATATGGGCATTACGAATTTGTAGTAATTCCTTTTGGCTTGACCAATTCCCCTGCCACATTTATGTGTTTGCTGAATCACCTATTTAACAAGTATTTGGATCAGTTCGTGTTAATTTTAATTGAAGACACCCTAATCTACTCTAGGAAAGAAGAATAACATCAACAACACTTTAGAATCAGGCTACAAATCCTAAGAGACCACCAGTTGTATGCTAAGTTTGAGAAATGTGAATTCTTCAAGAAATTAATTCAGTACTTAGGACATGTGAAAAAGGGATTATGGTAGATCAACAGAAGATAAAAGAAATTATGGAATGGCATATGCTTAAGGATGTTGCTGACATTCATCCTTCATGGGATTCACCAGATACTACCGGAGGTTCATCTAAGGGTTCTCAAAGATACCCTATCCTATTACTTCCTTACGGAGAAAAGGGGTAAATTTTGTATGGTGTGTAAAGTGTTATGAGAGATTTGAAAATTTAAAAACACTATTAACCATGGACATGATCCTGAGGGTGGCTTATCCCTACAAATACTATAGCGTATGTACTAATGCTAGAAAGGAGGGATTGTGGGGATTACTATTGCACGAAGCACATGTGGTATGTTATGAATCCTACAAGTTTACGGATCATGAATGGAATTATGTAGTGCATGATCTAGAATTTGAAGTAGTAGTACATGCCTTAAAGATGTGGCATCATTACCTGTTAGGAAAAAAGTCCCTTTTATTGACCGATAACACCTACGTAAATCTGTTAGAATTTTATCATTTAAGCAATATTATCTTAGGATCTTATCTTAGAGAATAACATGCATAGAAATCAATCACTAGAGACAACAGACACAAATATTTTCCTCAGGGAAACCATAAGGATAAAACCCGACAACATCCTCAGAGATAGAATGAGTACCAAATGGCAGCAGTAAAAACCAAAGACAACAAAGATGATCTCCAATAGTTGTTCTCTCTCACTTGTGCTAACACTTCCTCTCTCACTCATGTTCCCCAGTTGAGTGAGTGTGTGTGAAAAATAGAGAGGCTTCCTCTCTATTTATACTAATTTCATACTTGACAATTACTTAGCAGGGCCAACTTCTCTTGGAGAGTCTAATAACCCTAGTGCCCCTCAACTCTGGGGACTTTCCCCCCCTGATCAACAAGGAGGGTTAACCACAACTCAATTGTGGGGATTATTTCCCTTACTTACAATGGAGGGTTAACCTCATTAACTTTACATGACTTTATTATATTAATGACTCTCTTGATAGGAACATCAGGGTACAATATAAGATACACAAGTGAATACATTCTGAAGTTACAAATACATCAACACTCCCTCTTAACTAGGAAGTTATTCTCTTGACACAATTCATCAGCACAAGTCTTCTTCTTTATATCGTCATCAAATCTATATCATCACTCGATCATCATCGAGGATAGATCATCACTAGATCAGCATCAAAGCTAGATCATCATATGATAATCATCAAACCTATATCATCACTAGATCATCATCATCACTGCTTCTTCTATCTCAATCAAATGATGCTATCTCTCAGTTCTGCTCATCACAGGAAGTTCTACAGATCCATCATGTTTTCATGCTAGTTGTAGGCCTAGCTGCCATGTAGGTCTTCATCTTCTTCAGCGCTTACATCTGACCATGGGAGGCCTAGCCTCCTAGCTACATTGGAAAGGAATTCCCATCACTTATATATGACCAGGGAAGGCCTAGCCTATCACCATCCCATAAAGGCTCAGCCTTCCCCCATGTTAAAATGTCCCCATCCCTTACATATGACCATGGGAGGGCCCATCCTTCTGCATGTTAGAATGTCCCAGCCCTTACATCTGACCATGGCAATACCTATCCTTCCCCCATGTCAGAATGGCCAAGCACTTACATCTGACCATGGGAGGGCCCAAACCCCATGTGAAAATGGCCCAGTACTGACATTCGACAATGTAGGAACACATCCAAGAACCATGCCGGAAAGGATCATCACTTATATCCAACCATGGCATGATTACATCCACGAACCATGTCAGAAAGGATCAACACTTATATCTATCCATTTGGGAAACACATCCCACATCCATGGTAGAAAGGATTAACACTTATATCTAGCCATGTGGGGAACACATCCTGCATCCATGCTAGAAAGGATCTGCACTTATATCTGGCCATGGAAAGAACTAATCCTACCATGTCAGAAAGGCTCTGCACATACATCCACCAGCATGATAAGACACACTTACTACCATTTGTGGAAAGGATATGCACTTACATCTTCCTGCATGGTAGGACACACCTACTACCATTCGGGAAAAGGATCAGCACTTACATCTGACCATGGGAGGAACCATTCCTACCACCATGTCAGAAGGGCACAACACTTATATGTGATCATGGGAGGAAGCAATCCTACCACCATGTCAGAAGGTCTCATGGACTCATCACTTCCCCTTGGAAGGAACCCCGATCTAGATAACACCAAGATTCTCCCTGAAGTACTCAAACTTCACTCTCCCCTTTTCTAGCATAGAATCACATCAGAGATGATTACGTCCAAGGATAACCTACGAGCTTCACTAGGACTGATTACATTCGAGGACAACCTACATGACTATTCACATCTGAGAAACCTATGAGCTTTGCTGGGATTTTATGCTCATAAAACCTATTTCACCGGATATGCTAGAACTCCCTCTTTCGAGAGATCTTGATCTGCATCACAAACTGGAGCTTCACTGCTCCTCTCTGCATCAAAAAATGCAAGTCAGATCAATCAAATAAAATAGTATCTTCTGAAACATACTAGCTCACAAATAGTCGATCAAGTGGCAACATATTTTGCCTCAACTATACTCAACGCCATGTAGGACTCTATACTGCCAAACTAGTAACACATTCTGGATCTCAAACTGAAGAAACATCCCAAGGTGCTCTTCTGCTCATTGGTGCTACCAATATGAATCAACATAACCATTGCAGGTTAGTATTCAGATTCATATCATAATCGAGCCCATATTCAACTATACCCTTTAGGTACCTTAGAATATGCTTTGCAACACTCAAGTGAACATGTTTAAGATCTTTCAAGAACTGGCTAAATGTGTTCATAGCAAAGCAAATATCTAGTCTCGTGTTCATCAGGTACATCAAAGAACCAATCATATGACAATACATCATAGCATCAACCGACTCTGATGAAGCATCATTCAATAGCTTTAGGTTGAATGCCATAGGTGTGGCCATGACCTTGCATTCCCTCATCCCTAACCTATTCAAGATATTTACTGCATACTTGCCTTGTCCTAGGGAGATTCCATTCGTTTTCTGCCACAACCCAATGGTTAGAAAGTAGTGCATCATATCCAAGCCTTTCATCTCAAAATCGAAAGCAAGTCTCATTCTTGCAACTTTAATGAGTTCCTATTTTATGTCAGGAACAAGTCATTGACATATAACAGGAGCATCACTAGTATGCTGCCTTCAACCTTGAAGAAAAGGTTGGAATATTATTTAGTCTCAGTAAATCCTAGAGCCATCACTAATATTTCCACCCTGTCATACCATGTCAAACCTCAAGATCTTCTTGATCCAGATGGATATCTATGGCCACCCACCTATTCCGCTGGCTCAAAAAAATTGTCCATTGTGGCAATTTCCTAGTTATTTCTCTACGATTTTGTGGGTCCTAATCTTCCGTAGCCATTTTGAGGCCCTAAACGACGTTTTTTGGTGATTCAGGGGCCAAATGGTTGCCATCAGCATTCATTTCACTAATTTAAATTTGTAAATATTGGATATAACTTTTGAACGAGGTATCGAATTCCCAAATCGGAGATCGAATGCAAACGTTATGACCCCGGGAAGTTGATTGCTCAACTTACCACCTTGGGGCCGTAAACTTTATGACGGTTCATCTTCTAGGGTTATGCTTTGGACTTTTGGAGTTCTCACCCTCATTCTTATTATAAATAGGCCTCTTTTGCCTCATTTTGTATTCATCTTGGCACGGATGAGTGTAGCAGCCACATCTCTTCTTTGAGATATCTACCACCATTCTAGCAATTCTATTACAGTCTGTTCTATTTCTGCCATTTAATAGAATATGTGTTTATTGTATCTCTGTTATCTTTGCAAAATTTCTATTATTATGATTCTGTATATGTTATTTCATTTCTTTCACCCATAAATCTGGATCACTTCTGTAGTCACTCCCTCTAAAGCAGAGCATCATACTCCCTCTATCTTTCATACTCTATGCATTGAAACATTCTATAATGGAGTGATAAGTAGCTTCCTCTGCTACTAATAGTCTATTTACCCATATAGGGTCACTGGATACCAAGATCCCCTATCTTGAGCCATATTCAAAAATTTCTTCTCTCACCCATCTATGAGCTTGTCATCCTCTATAGGATTTCATCTTCAACATTATAACAAAGGTTAAGATCTTCATCACTCTAGGTGATATTCAAGATTCTCATGTATGTGTTGTCCCATGGGTATATTATGAGCTCATACAAGACCTTATTTAATTTTCACACATGAGTCTTCCTGTCATGTGTCTCAACTCCAAATGGCTGCAAATGTCTCTTCATAGTCTATGCTTTCTTTCTGTGAGAAGCCTCGTGCTACAAATCTTTCCTTGTATCCCACAAAATTCTCTTCATGTCTCGATACCACATCCTAGACATCATTCTTCATGATTTGGTACTCTCCTTCTCTTTCTTCTTGGACACTTCTTCATATCAATGATGTCGCTCAATAGTGTCTCATAACTACATTGTGTCTGAGACCTCTTTCTTTCTTTGAAAGTATCGTCATATTATTATTCATTTTGGATAATTTCTTGAACTGTCGTCACTTGTTATTCAGAACAAGTCTCATCCTTCTTTTCTTGTAGGTGATTGTACACGATATTTCCTACAAGTAAAATGCATTAGTTGTATGGTTAGAAACATTTCATAAGGCATATAATGAAATTTTTTATGCATAACGATATAATCATGGAACTATTTTAGCCAATACAACATTCATTAATATCTCACAAAAACTCTCTAGATGCCTTCCATCTCTACCATGGCATCATTGAGATTGTGTACTAATCCAATATGTCAGCAAAGAGGTTTCATTCTAGATAAGTAGCAATGGAGAGTTGTATAGAACCATGATCTACTTACCCATCACATGCATATTAGTAGTATACTGTCATTAATGCAAACATTCTATCATGCATAATACATCAATTGAATATAAACAAATGCATAACAAAACAATATTATGAAATGACAATTGAATACTTATATGTATTTGTTTCATGGGTAGACTCCTTATTTCAACTTTATCATCTTCTTCATTCATAAAAACATCATTTCTTATCCAAATTTTTAAGATGGATGATAGGTTCTTCAAGAATTGAGTTCTTCATATTCTTCATCGCTTGAGGGATCTTCTTTGAATTGTGAGCTGAGGGATCTTCTTTGAATTGTGAGCTCTTGATATTTAGTTGGTCCCATCTTCTCTTCTCTTCTTATGAGTCGAGATTATTTTTTTTTGCACTCTTCCTAGAGTCTGCTGAAAGTAATCACTTACTTCTGGCACACATCCCTCAAATGAATGAATCCCATGATCCTGGGAGGCCATTCAAGGTGGTTATAATAGTATCTTGTTCTTCTTCGTCTACTTCGTCATAAAATTGAACACTTCCTTTTGGTGTATTCATGGATGAAACATGAGGGATGAAATGATATTTAATAGAGTCTGTAATGATTCTGTTGGCTCTAGCCTTACCCTCATCTCCCTCTGTCTCATCGACCTTTCTTACAGAAATACTAATCCAAGTCAATTTCTTTAAGGATCATGGAGTTGCTACACTTCATTCTATTTATATTATTTACTTCAAATATCTTGGCCAAGGAAAAAACATATCCTTACGTGTCTTAAGGGAAGACACTTGTGGTATAAGGTGATGGAATCAACAATAATCCTCTTGTACTTGACCAAGTTTTTCTTATGTAAGGCTTTAGCCTCATCTCCCTCTGGAACTCGAACCTCTCCACTTACGTAGCTGTCAAATTCATTTTCTTCAAGAACTAGTGAAATCCTATTCTTCCATTCACTAGTACAAAATGAGAAATTAATGACTAAAAAAATGACTAAAATTAGGCTATAAATGACTATTTTTGAGTCCGCAACTAATAGTAGCTAATTTTTACTATCTTATAGTTAGTTGTATTTCACTTAGTCATTAATAGCTTGACTTATTAGTCATTGATTTTGTCATTGATAGTCAATGATTTAGTCAATGATTTATTCATTGATAGTCAATTATTTAGTCATTGATTTAGTCATGGATTTAGTCACAAATTTAGTCATTAATTTAGTCACTGATTGCAACAATTAATGACCAAATATACGATTAAATAAACTACTAGATGATAACATATTAATGACTAAGCTAAATACGACTAGATACGGTAAATTAGCTACTAATAGTCTTATATATGTAAATTT
>LPNX010990866.1:415146-449429 GCA_001517045.1 Pseudotsuga menziesii | reverse complement strand
CCATTCTAACATTAAATGCATCATTGATTAATGCATTTGCACCATCATCCTCAATTATGTTATCGTCATGATCATCGTCTAATTCCATGTCATCGTTAACTTAATCATGATCAGTATTCGCAGGACCTGCATATTGACGTTCCTCCTGCACTAGTTGTTCCTGCGTAATTACCACATTCTCCATGTTCGGAACAGCCCTAGGAGGCCCTTGCTTTATAATTACAATTAAAACATCAAACAACAAATGTTAGTCATGTCGATTAAGTAACCAAAATAAAAATGATACAATATACAATTACAAAAACTCTCAATATAAAGACCGAATGATATATAATCATGAATTATATTGACTTACCAATGGATGATATTCATGCCCCCCCTCAACATGTCCATGTTCTCTACAATGTCTTTTAGCTGTTTTGATCAGTAACCTTCTCATATTAAAGCCCCTACATTGACTGCAAGGACAATAACATTTTCCATCACCCCTTCTTTCCACTCCCTCCCACAACCTAGCAAGCAATTGTCAATTTTGTTATGCTGGATCTTGATGACCTGTAACATCATTGTTACGTGGCATTTTATTACTCAAACCCTAAGAACAAAGTACGAGCAAACCCAAGTATATGATGAGTCTTCTTTTCCACAAGGGTTAGAACCAAATCCAAAGAGCAAGCTGACCAAAATCCAAGACCAAGTGGGAAGATCCCCACAAAAGAGCAACGCCAAAATCCAAGACCAAGTGGGAAGATCCCCACAAAAGAGCAATGCCAAAATCCAAGACCAAGTGGAAAGATCCCCACAAAAGAGCAACGCCAAAAAAAAACCCTTAGGAATTTCGCACTTCTTGTCCAAGAGATAAGTGCGAGACTCAGTGTGTGAGATAATGAACCTAGTCGTACATCTATTTATATGAAAAATGAACCTAGGATTTCCATTTTAATGTGTGTGGGATAATGTCTTAAGCGTCGCTTTCCATTTTAAATAATTAACCAATTACGACAAATTATTAAATGATTGAGGATTTTAAGCGCCGTCGCTTAAGCGACGCTTAAGAAATTATTAAATAAATGGGCAATTTAACCGCCGTCGCTTAAGCGACGCTTAGGAGGATATCCGTCGCTTAAGCGACGCTTACAAGCCTAGGTGTCACTTAAGCGACGCTTATCCCCACCATTTCAAAAAAAAAATTATCTTTCTGATTTTTGGCACGGTTAAAAGAAAAAATCCACGCGCCGTCAGAAAAAACCGTCGGATTTTGGATCGAAATGTAGTAGTGCATCAACATCCCTATGTATCTTGATCTTGGTAGAGACTATTGTTGAACTCCGTTGTTTTGACCTTAACCAAAATTTACCCTTCACTCAAGTGAAAACATTTATTAAGCATGGGAAGCTTCTCTACCTTATTTTAACGCTTGGATTAGGAAGCTTCATAAAAACCATAAGGTGTTGATCAATGTTTGTGGAGGACCAACTTTGATATTCCGAGTAGAAGCAAGGGATAGAGCCTTGAGGAGGGATAAATGGTGCTATTGATGAATACATTCCCAATATTGGAAAGGATTTTGATATGTTATTATTGGTTGTGTCATAAAGTTTTTTGGACTTTATAGGCCATTTAGCGTCTTTATTTATGTATTTTGGGGAAGATATGAATTCTATTTTTTTAGTTGTATGCAACCTTGCTATATACTTGAGAAACTTTGTATATTTGTGAATATTGGTTTAGATTCACAAGGATACTCATGAGTATATATGCATATAGTGAAATTGATTTGATATTTATGAGTAAATTGAGGTTTTGATTTCCTTTAAGAATGCAAATGACTCAATTTATAGTTTAAATTTATTTTAGAACATACAACTGAAAAAAATTACAATTTCAATTCATATTAGGGCATATAAATGACTAATAATATTTTCTAAAAAACACTCTGATACATTGGGTTAATATCGATTTCCTAGTGCACAATAACAATAAATGCATTGTGAACTAGTGCAATACTATGTCTTTTGCTTCGGTGTGCAATATATTAAGTGTAACAATGTTGAACTCTACATTTAATTATAAAATACATTTTTACTAACAAATTCAAAAACATAATCAGTACATTTATTGAAGCATTGATGTCATGGTACACAATCATCGTAATTGGTGCATTCCCCACATATACGTGCACCATAAAAGGTTTACACATTTTTTTAATTATAAAATATAGCTTTTTATTTTAAAAATGAAAAACCTAATGATGCATTTTATTTAAATGGTATTTCTTGGTGCTCTTAGACTAAGAATCACTATTGAATGAATCTCTTGCAAAATTAAACGCACCCGTGCATCTTCCTGTTAAGCGCACCAAAGTAGGTTAAAACAATTACCAACATATTTTTTCTATTTTCACTTATTCTTTAGTGATTCCAATTATAGAAGCACCAATGTTCACTCTCTTGCATGGATCCCCCATTGTTAGTATTACTTTTTTTCCTCATTCTTGGTGTCGTATGATTGGTTAGTCATTTCAAATTTTTGAGAAAGGTTTCTAAATTTTAATCTATGTCAAAATCATGCCTTCTAAACCTATAATATAGTAGGTAAACTGCTTCTTACCTCCTCATTTACATTGTTTTTTTAACATAAACTGTAAATCTTTTAATTATAGAAAAACACTTTCCACAACTATTCATTACAAAAAACATGGGGTTTGTCTATTTTCTGCATTCACCATGGCTGTGAAGACTATGATTAAAATTATTAAATATTTACAAAAAAAGCTAGTTTTCTTTCTGTAATTCACCATACTAAAGGAGGGATAAACCCCGATAAACTGAAGTTTAGCACTATACAAAAAAACATCTTCAAAAAATCAAAGGTCCAAGTCTACTTCTTTTTCTTTCCTTCCATGCCAGGAGTTGGATTTGAAACTGATACCTCTTCTATTCGCTGCACTCCAAAGGTCGTAGTCTCATGATAGTGGTTGCTTTGAGTGAAATTGATCTTCTTAAGAACATCTTTTCAAATCCTGTCAATTTTTCCCATAAGATCCTTAATGTCTCTTTCTAGATCATCAATCCACAAATCTTGGAAAGAGAGTTGATGAATAACATACCCAATATATGTAGAAATTTCCTTGTTTTGCTTAAGTCCACCGCAGACTGCCTCATAGACCCTGCACAAATGAATTTTAAATTCCTTAAACCCAACCTTGAGACTATAAATGCCTGTAGTCCAACATCTCTCTGCATTCTTATCTATATACATCTCATAAATATCCCTTATCATCCACGAAAGGAAGGAATTATCCATCCCGGATAAGGTCGGGGAAAAATACCCTTCATCGTTCTTGTCTCTGCTTTTGTCTTGTTTTAAAAGCTTCTATTCGTTCCTCGGGTTGAAATCCATCTCCATGCCCATTTCACATGTGAGAGCGATGGGAATGCAGGACAACAGCAAATGATGAGTCCCTTCAACATAAAATATCTGACCTCTGAACACATGGCTATGAAAATGCATCCAACCACATGTCCTTCTTCCTCTATTGGAATAGGGACGTTTATTTGAGAGGGGAAGCTAGGGTCCCACGTAAAAGACCAAGCCCTTAGCCTCCCATGAGGAGAAAAATTTAAGGAATGGTGTGGTGCTTAAGCTCACCATTGTTGAAGTTCACTAAACCTGGCTATAAATGAGCTCCCTTATTTTGAAGGAGATTCACTTCCCCATTGTTTTCCTGAAGAATGTGAAAGAAGTTGATTTTTTTTGGAGGAAATTTGGGAGATCCTTCGGTAAATTATTTTGCATCTGGTGTTTCCCTTTTCATATCCAGTTCGCATATTTTGGATGGCATGTCTTGAGTCACCTATTATAACTATTTTTCTTATGATTTTCATCCCCAAGCATAAGCACGAACCATTCTGCTTCATTGTTGGATTTCTCCCCCAATCGCCAAGCAAAAGAGTCGAATATGTTTCCTTTGGGATCACAGATTATCCCTCCCGCACCTGCCTCCCCTGCTCCTCAATTACATTGCTAGTAGATAAAAAAATTGAATTTCGTAATAAATTAAATGCTTTCTACAATTAGAAAACACTATGTAGTGTATTAGACTAGATCGACTGACACTGACCAATTCATTACATCCTATAAATTTACAAGAAGGATCGTCACCAATGCATTAGAATTTTTCATCACGCACTAGAATAGTTGGTGTGTTGAGTGGATCATCTCACACTATACTAGATAGTGCATACTGTAAAAGGTTGCATCGTTAATGGTGTGTCTATTTATAAATATTGCACTAGATACATGTGACCTTTAAACTTAGACTAATTTGCTTGTGCTTCAAAAAATGAATTTGTGCATTGTTTGTAGTTCTTCTAAATATTTGATGAGCATTTATACACATTTTGATTTAAAATCCTCTCACCATGCCGAATGAATTTTAAATAACCATAACCAACATTATTAACACCCTTTATATTTCAAGTGCACCATAATACCATTAACACTATGATTTTTAGGTGCACTTCATTAATTAAGATGACTCACAGTTGGTGCAAAAAAATCTAAACTATATAATATTGGTTATAGTGTTTTTTTGAGGCATTGTTTGGGGTGCATCTATCCATTCCATGATCACCATCTAACGTATTATTTAAAAAATGTTCTACAACAAATGTTTTTCCACAACTAATGTGTTTGGTAATTGTTAATTTCATTGTTAACAATGATTTTGACATTTTAACATGCATTGATAAAACAAAACCATTTCAAAATGATATGCATGATCCACCATACCCAATGTTTCTTGATATTAGCAAGGCATTGTCGACGTTGATTCAATATATATATATATACCGCACTAGAAAGGTCTTCAAAATACATGTTTCCCATGTAAATGATGTGTTGGTAAAAGAGTTAAATAATCATTGATGGTGTGTTTAGAGCATGATCAAGTTGATCCATACCACTTTGTACATGAGTGGGAGCCTCAAAAGAGTGAGAAGTATCTATACCATCACCCTATTGCAACACAAATTCATGTCCCTTTTAGGAATGTTTCCCCCTCAAGTTTTATGAGGAGGATACATCCCTTAAGAGAAACATGCACCTATTTATGTAGTTGATCTGTTGCTAAGATTATGATAGGTAGTAATTCATGGTTGGTCATGATTTATTTCACTAACCCATAGAGGAGGATATTTAGTTTATTATTGGGATATCTAGGATGGAAGAGGATTTTCCCTAGTTCCCTAATCTACAACTCAACATTGCAAGACAGAGTCAGTTGGCATATGTTCAAAGATATGTTAGTGTAGAGATCATTGACCCTATTAATTTTTAGGTTGTTGGTAGCTAGCTTCATTTGCATAGATTCGACGTAGATGAGGTTAGGTTCCTATCACGTTTGGTCAATACACTGGCACAATATACCTCCAATGAGAAATGAATTAGTTTCCCTTTGATGTATTATGCAAATTGTTTATTTATAGATTGAGATTAATTAGGTAGTTGGCCATTTTTAAGAGATAGTTTAGTTTTTCTCTTAATCTTTTTCTCATATTTTTTGAAGGGATCTCATTCTTCGCATTAGTGTTATAGATATTTAATTTAATTTCTCATAGGTTTTTCTCACTTGACCAACACACCCTTTCCCCTCTATGAGGTCGATTAATGTGTTTGACTAAAATAGGGTATTTACACATAGGTTGAGCACCTTAATCGACCAATCATACAAATATATTATAAATAAACACACCAATTTTTACATGGTTAAATCCTCATAGAGGGAAACAATCCATGGCCTCAACCAAATAATTACTTAAGGCAATATATTAATGCAAAAGAACAGTTGGTGGCAGGGTATGGTTAAGATGCCCCCTAAGCTGAAAAGTCATCGGTTCTATTCTCGTTGGATACCAAAAATCCAACCATGTTAAGGGTTGGTGCAGTCCAGGCCGGTTGCGATCCCTGGGTGATTTTTACGGCTTAGATGCCCCTGGTTCGTGGTTACTTAGCCAATGGAAACCCTGCTAGCCAGGGGAGTTCCACCACTTTTCCAACAACAAAAAAATGCAGAAGGAAAAATAATTTACATATGGGTTTCTTACAATAGATCATCAACCAAATGACCCTCCGTGCTCTTTAAATAGGGATCATGGAACAATCGCAATAGATAAATTACCATTAAGATCAAGGTGAAGATAAACTATCATATCACTTTATGTCAATAACATATCATGATTGTTGGATTGCATAAGAACAAATGAATACTATAGAATCACACTTTACCTAAAGACACAGTAGATCAACTTGATCCCAACTATATCCTAAAAGTCTAAATATCCTAGCATCCCCTCTTCAGAACAACTTGGGATAAGGTTGAAGGATTTACAAAGGTGACAAAATAGGAGAAGGAATGAGGCATTAAATCTTATAGCCCCGTAATGACAAATCCATGAAATCCTAACATAGATTGAAGTTTAGAAAACTTCACTTTAGTAAGAGAATATGAAAAGGTGTCTGCAACTTGATCATTTGCAGGGAAAAAGAGCACTTTGAGAATGCAATCTTGAATAAAATTTCTGATGAAGTGCATATGTAGCTGAATGTGTTTTCTATGTTGACGTTGAACTAGATATTTGGTGAACTCAGGGGCACTGTGATTGTCTTGCTATAGGGTAGTTATATTCTACTGCTATAATCCAAACTACGGAAGGATACTTTGAAGCGATAGAGATTCTTTACTTTCATTAACTATACCTTGATACTATGCTTCAATCAAAGAAAGATCAAGAGATTGTTGTTTCTTACAAGCTCAAGTGACAAGTCCAGAACCAAGACTAAAAACATAACTTGTAGGATATTTTTTATCATTAGGGTCATTGACCCAATTAGAACTAGTGAAACTAACCAATAAAGGTGTCCCCATGAACTGTAACATAGGGCCACAACTAAATTGTACCTTGAATATATTGAGTATATATTTTTTGTTTTCCAATGACTATCATGGGGATTTTTCATGTATCAAGAAATAAGGCCAACAAAAAAGGAAATATCATGACACATATGAGTCATGTACAAAATAATGTCAACTAATTGGTGGTACAACATTGGTGGCATCGACTTCAGGTAGTGTAAGTAGCAATAATTTTGACTCTAGATTGGAAGGGAGAAGGGGATGGTTTATAATCTTTCATATGAAATATATGAAGAAGGTTACAAGCATAATTAATCCTAGAAATAACAAATACTTATTTGGTTTACAAAACTTGGAGGCAAATAAAATAATGCAAATGTCCTTTGTTGGTCATTTCAAATTTCTTCTTTAGGATGGATTACACATGGGTTAAGAGTTTAGGGTCACTACCAGTAAGAATGAGGTCACCAAGATAAAGAAAAATGATTATGAGATGGTTTACTATTTTCTTGGCATATACATTGGGGTCAAAACTACATCTAGAAAAATTGATGTCAAGAATAACGTTATCCATTTTGGCATACCAAGCCCGAGGAGCCTTCTTAAGGCCATAGAGATATTTATTAAGGTGACAAACATGGATGGATTCATTATGAATGTAGCAAAGAGGTTTTTCCATGTAAATTTCTTCTTGCAATTCCCTATGTAAGAAAGCGGACTTGATATCCATTTGATGGACTCTTTATTTATGTGAAGTGGAAAAAGAGAGAACAAGGAATATTGAGTTCAATTTGGAAATAGGGGAAAATGTTTGATTATAGTCAATTCTTTCAATTTAGGAAAAACCTTTTGCAAATAAACTTACCATAAGTCTTTCAACACTTCCATCGAATGCATACTTAGTTTGATTCACCCATTTACATCTAACAAACTTTATTCCTTTTAGAAGATGTACACGATCCCAAGCATTGCTTGACACTAATGAAATATATGTTTCATTCATTACCACATCCAAATATAGATGGAAAAAATATTCTACAAATGTTTTTGGATCATGAGTCTCTGGAACTTGAACCAAAATATAAAATGTTTTCTATCATTGTGAACATGTTCAAGACTGATCTCTGGTATCACTGGTAAGATCACCAACAACTTCGCATGTCGTACAAATCCATCTAGGAAGTATGATATTAGTGTAGGTTCATTTTTTGTTAAGATCCTACCCTAAATCACCTTAATCTAGCAAATAATCATAGATTGTATAAGGTGGTACCTTTGTAATGAGTTTGAATAAGTTAGTGTTCAACAATCAATGTAAAAAGTATCTCTTCATTAATAAAGACCCATTAGGAATTTTCATTTTGAGCATGTCAAAGTAGTTAGGGTTTTGGATATTTGAATCCTATTTAAAGAGCTTCAAGGCTATTAGTGTTTTATGAAAAATATCGTAATGGAGCTCTACTGAAGTGAATGGTCTCCCTACCATAAGAGACCCATGAACATTGTTCATGTAATAACAAATAACTTTTCCTACCATATTCCATTAGTATTGTCTCATATTTTTGGTTCTATGGGCAGTAAAAACTAATGGAAAATGTGAAGGACAAAAGTTGTCAAATTTGTACAACCCAATAATATCATCCACAATTCCAATTGCTAATACATGCTTGAGATATTTTAAACCCTTTATTACAACTTGGTGAGCTGAAAACTCTATATTATTACCTTCACTAGAATGAGTAATATTATAAACTAACAAAAAAATCCAAGAAAGACTTGGAACACAAAATACATCTTCAAAATGATCGTCATCTACTTGAATTGTTCCAAATCTTACAACACGAAGAGAGTTATCATCATTGTCACATGCCCCAATTTTGCAAAAACAATTTTACATTATTTGAGGAACAATATGTTAAATTTTGTGCTAAGTTGTAATTGATGACCCAGTGGGGTCAAGGATATTTAATATAAATTCTAAATATTTTATTATAAATAAATAAATGAGGAGACAATAGCTTAGGAGAGCTGTTAAAAGAGTGTTTACTAGTCAAATTGGGGGAGGAGACTGGGTGGAGAGAAAACTGACATGTGGCAGCATCCTCAAACCACTTCCAACTGTTGCAGGTAGAAACCTCCCTACATTTGTGGTCATGGTTCCCCAAGAAAGTGGAATCAGAGCAGGTGGCTCAATTAATAAAAACTGACACAAAAGACCTAGGCAATCTTTATAAAAAATTCCCATTGAAGAGAGTTGAGGCTGCTCATTGTAGAGAAGTGATCATTCAGGTTGAATGAATGTACTTCAGAGAAATTCAATGGAAGGGAAAATTGGAAAGTGTTTGAGGGGATAACTGCTGATTAATCTAGTTGCATCTTTTGGGCTGAAGATTATACTGCTGAGAGCAGAATGTTTACTGAAGTATTGAACTAGTCAGTTGATAGAGGGTTCTACTATTTGCATTCTCCACCAGTTCTCAGCCAAGAAGACCAAGAACAGGCTTGGGGGTCCTGAGGAAGCTTTGTTTGAGCGCTCTCCAGGAGATTGGTAGGGAGGAATGACCTCCTAAAGCTGTTGTCATCTGTCCTCAACAGGTTCTATGTTATTTGAATTTACTGTTTTTGGTTAAATAATCTTAGTTTATCTGCTAAACGAATGTTAAAAGTTTAGAGTTTGTGAAATATTAGAATTAGTATTCGTATTAGATTATTATAGAAATGAAATTGGTTTAGAGAATAATGAAATAGAATGAAAGTAAATTTCTAGACTGTGTTTTTCCACACCTGGAAACCAAGTCGTACTCTAGCACAGTTAAAATGCTTTAAGTAGATGAAAGAATTCTCAAGAGAATGAAAATAGCAAATAGGATCTTGTATCTATAGATAGTAGAGTAAATTTATTTCAATGTTTGAAATATTAGGAAAAATAGTGTTATGTTTCATTTGTGTTTACTATTTTTTTTTACTTAGTATAACTAAATAAAAATGCAGGAAAAGAAATAGTAACTACACTAGAGTTACAATAAGAGTATAATGATACAAATAGAAGTTATAGAAGATAACAATTATTAACCACACAATATATCTTATAAACTAATTACTAAATTCTAAACTATCACTTAAAAATAAACCAAATTAGGGTTATTTATATAAACCCTTATTTTATGAAAAATAAACAGAGTTCCCAAGGTTAACCATCTATTTTATACAGAGTTCTGAATAACTATAATTTATAGGATAGTAATTAAAAACAAGTGTAGATGTAAGCATTAACTAAAATAAAACTAAGAATTGCATAAATAGAAGTTAATTATTTAAAAAAGTAGGCTTATAACCTGTAAAAGAAGAATCTGAGGGTCAAAACCCTAAACAACTAATTTACCAAGTTAAAAAGTAACCAGTAAGTATACTCAGTTATATTATTAACTGTGTAACAAAAGTAACATGAAGATTACAACTCATGCTTTAGACTGAATACAATCTTGTTTTTTTTTAAACTTTAAAATATATTTATAACCTCTTCTAAAATTAAAAATTTCATTTACAGGTTAATAAACAAAAAATACACATGTATTAACAAAACTGAAGCAAAAGAGAAACAGTTCCCAAGTAATAGTTTAGTTAAGAATACATTTACACAAGGGTTTCATTTTATTTAAAACCCTAACTATTATATTCTGACTGATAAGAATAAAATTTATAAATTTACATTATGACTGTTACACAGTCTTTATATAAATATTATTTACTTACAAATGTATCATAAACAGTAAAATTCTTCATTGACAGTAGAAGAAGGAAATAAAAACCTATTTTACAGTATCAATATTTACAGGTTAAAGAAATCATAACAACGCGAGACATAGTTCAAGTTTAACAAAATCTTTATTTATAAAACTAGTTGTAATACATTGTCAAGCCATAAGGTTGAATCCTAACTTAAAAACCAAAATACATGTCACGGATCGAATGCCGGTTTTACTCGGCATAACAACAAGGGTTTGCACATAAAACTGGAAAGCAACATTACATTAAAATATCTTAACTAACAAGACACCGAAACAGTATTCCAAACACAGTATTTTCTCCTTCACAACCCTCATTGCAAGTAGGGTAAAACCCAGTTTGAAAAACAAGGCTTACTGGTTGGGGCCACGAGTTCACAGAAGTTGGCCATTTCTTTCCTCTTCACTGAAGTGTAGAGCAGTCGTGGGTTCCTGTAAAAAACACTTTACCGAGCTTTAGCACAAAGTTCAACTTTGAAACTGAAACCCTAACTATGTTAAATAACTTAACAAAGATTCTTGCATAATGAAATTTGAGTTGTCTTTACCTGTTAGAAAGAGGAGAAATCGAGCATCGAGGAAGCTATCACCATCCTTTTCATTTTACGCAGAGGAGTATTTAAACTCTACGCCGACCCTGAAAGGAAAGCAGTGTCGACAAGCTTAATTTTAATAAGCCGTGACGAACCACAAGAAAACTGAACTGAAACTTTGGACAGGCCGAGAGCCAACACACAAAAAATAACCACTAGCGCAGTAAGGTACACAAGCTTGACGGTTTGCAAGAAAATACTAAGTATTGAAACCTCACGGCAACAAATACGAGCCATGGAGTAAGCAAGACAGAGAAATAGCCTGTAATGGCTGCCAAGACAATCACATAGAGCAGCCTGCCGGCCAACGAAACCCTCGGAGACAAATGACAATAGAATAGGTTTCCAGCCCTTAAAAGTCACCAATGCATGGACATGAGCAATCCACATGCCTCCAAATATTTCAACCATGCATGGGTTTGGTTTATAGTCATCTGTGTTTCCAATCATCGAATTATTAATACAATGATATAATAACAAACTATGCACATGGCTATGGAGTGCGTATATATATTATTCACCAATGATAACTCAAAAACTATATCATTGTATACGATAGTTTCGAGGATTGTATTTTGATTAACGATTATTTCATAACGTTGACCATCGGGTAAGGTTTTAACAACCTTGTCATTAGAATAATCCCAAAGTCGACCATGCATTAGAACTTTTCCAAATAACAATTGATATGTATACTTTGCAAAATGAAGATAAAGTATTTACATATTATATTGAAGTTCAAACTTTATTATTTGAAACCAATGGTTTAGAATAGTTATAATATATGTTGTTTGACTATAAGAGTAAAGGTATTTAAACCATGACAATTAAACAATCATAAGGCTCGATCTTGGTGTAAGCTTTCACAAAAAAATATTTTGTATACTCAACTTGCTAATGACAATAACAATGAATCCTATCATTATTTACAATGACAGTTTTTGTTTGTCTGTGTAAATTTGGTTCTAGCATAGTATAGGAACCTTGGTTTTAAGGTTTCACTTGAGATTATAAGTTCTAGTTTGTGAAATCCACCTTAGTAGATATTATCAACTACAACTTATTATCAGTGAGGCAACATGATAATAGTAGTTTTATTATGGAGTAAACCATGCACAAGGTTTGTAATTCTAGGAATAACACTGATAATGTATTTACCTATGGTTTACACTTTGTAAAAATAATGGTAAGTAGTATTCCATCTTAAGACGATGTATCTAGATTACAAGAACCAAAATTATAATGTCATGGACATTTCCAGGTAGAATATTGCTACAAGATGCAAGTAACAATTAGATTGGTACATTATGAAATAATATGATATTGTATGTTGTTATAGTATTACAAGAAGCAAAGTAATAGTTTAAGAACTAGAGTTTATAACTTGATGCTTAGCATACTTACATACAAACAACAGTTTAGTAAATTCCATGGCAAGACAAAATAGAAACATGAACTCTAATGGAAATCTTTAATATTGAGATTGATAGGAGTACTTTCTGAAATAAAGACAGTATAGTTATACATAACATTAGCGTTATAAGCATGTTAAAATAGAAGTAATTGTATGATGAAGAATTTGAGCTCTAAGCTCACAGTAAGTATCTTTTGTTTCACTAAGTATGATAAAGGTAACAATTTTTGTATCTAAACTTTGAATACTGTTTTAGAAACAAAAACTATAGAAAACAATTACTTTACCTCATCAGAGCTTGCTTTTAAATAATCAGTTTATTTACTAGCATAATATATGCAACAGATATACTTCTTGCTACTTTATGAATTAAACTCCTAATTGTTCGATCGTTACCTATTGAACCTATAGGAATCAACAGTCCGTCTGTGTTAGCATAAAGCTAAGTAAGCCCAAGTTTTCAAAGATAGATTTCACCTACTTGCCATAAAGTAAACTTATTAGTAAAGCTGAAAGAAATCTGAATGCAAATCTATCTTATATGCATTACAAAAACAAAAGCTGTATTAGTTACCATAATACGAAATTGATAAATACTAATTGTGAGACTATTTCATTTTCCACTAATCGTTAGTAGTTAGTAGACTGTGTATCCAAACATTTTATGTTATTTTAAAAAATTTAAATTTTTATGAAATTTTGGGGTTATGACAATCATCAACACATATTTTTGGGTGTTAAAAACATTTATATTAGAAAAAAATGATTTATCCTTATCCATATTATAAGATTCCTCATAATCATTGAATCACTCCTTAGAAGAAGAAGAAGAAGCACAAGAAGAAGATGCATTGTAGGAAAATCTAGAAGCAAAAAGTGCATGTCAATGAGAAGAAGATTTAGAAGAATAATCAAGATTGATTTTGTACTTGTTTATTTCCACTTCCAAGGATTCTATTTTCTTGAAACACTTAGATTCCACATGACCATCACGCCCTCAAAAATTGCATCGTCATTCAATATTCTTACCCTTTTATTTAGCAACTTTATACCATTAGGTGTAGGAGCTTGTTGTGAAGGTTTGAGACCCTCTCTTTTCTTATTGTTTCAAGGGTGTTACTTATTTGGAGACTTGGATTTATCCTTATGTTAAGATACTAAGGCATTATTAGATGTACTTGTAGTGCTAATTAGTAAGATGCAAGAGCTTATCTTGTCTATAATCAAAGAATGACTAAAATATTCAATACCAAGATCTGTATTAGTAGTCCCTAGAGATTCTCTAGTGGATTTGAAAGTAGATACAAAAAATAATAATAAGGACCAAGCTTGCAACTGAATATGTCGCAATAGAGATTGTGGAATTAGAAAAGGTAGTGCAAACAATTGTGGATGAAATAACATAGTTTTGGGGGAGCTTGGTACAAGACGAGCAGTTGCACCAATTGGATGTGCAACCTTAGCGAAGCAGAAGCACAGTTGACAATTTCGGGGGGATCACTCAAAAAAATGCCCCCACTTATATAAGTGACCAAGACAACAGAGCTAAAAGAGTTGTAGCAGCACGTTAACAAGGCATGTACAAGGAACTAGTGGAGTTCAACACACTTCGTTGAACTGCAGGGTACAATAGAGAAATTGGCGCTCAAATCCATGGATGAAATCATGAAGACCAAGGCAAAGTTGAGAAAAGTGCAACAAATGAGTGAAGAACATCTCATGGAACAGGAAGTGGAAGAGTGTGCAACACTCAGGGAAAAGGTCAAGGAAGTCGTCGATCAAGTCAAAACATAATATATGACTTCAAGACAAAGTTCAATGCACTATTTGCTTTCAGCTGACATGGCTCGAGGACGAGCCACAAGTTTGTGTTGGGGGCCTGTTGGAGAGGTGTTGGAGCATGTAAAGTGTGCTATCACCACTAATAGGAAGGATGTCAACAAAGATAAAATTCAACCGTGATAGAAGATGAAATCGACAAATTAGGATATTTTGGTTGAGTTAGTTAGAAATTGGTCAAGTGGACCATTTTGTAACGACCTAGTGAGCCTATAAGTAGAGTTAGAATTGTAAATTAAAATGGCGTCTTTTGATCATATTTTGGCTCAGCAGTAATCAACTGAGGAATGTTTTGTCTTTTGCGATTCATTTCTAGTATTGGTGTTATGAAGACTTTGTCTTACAAAGCGAATTTGATCAACATTTTGGCAGTTTAAGTTGTAATGTCTTGGTTTTGTGGAATGTGTTGTTTCTGAAGATGGTTTAACTATGAATTATGTATTTTTTTCATTATTTAAGTTAAATATACGATGGATTGGATGAATTGATGAATGGTTATGCTACATCTATGCTTTCCCTTTAACTGTGAATTTCTGGGTAATGTTGCAATTAGATAAAAGATAGTGCAAAGTCCTCTTCCCATTGCGAAAACTTGGTTCATGCAGCCCTCCTTTAGACATATCAGGTGAGTCTACACCTTCTCCACAGGTGTTGTAGGAAAGGGTAAATCCTTTCTGGGTCGATGTTTAGGGAGTATGTGTCGGTAGTTGTTGACAACAGTGCGAAGTGAACCACTATCGACAGAATTTTATCAGCAGCCTTCTTGCATGATCTTCCCATTTTTTGATAAGCTTCATACGTTCTTCTATTGTATGAGTTTTGATGCGGAAATAGGTACACCACGGTCTTTTAGACAAAGGAAAATCCGGAACCAAATGAATAATTTAATTAGAATTGTAATATTTCAGTGAAATTGTGCAAGCACCTCCCCTTTTGGATCCAAAACCTCCTCTTTCTGCTCTGAATCCTCCTCCATTTCCTTCTCCTCTAGTCTCCTGATTTTAATCTGAAACTCGAAATATAATTCGGTATAGCCTCTCTATGAGGGAATATAAGGATCTACTCTTTTGATTAATATGTGTCATCGAAACACAAAATTGACAGTAGATTGTTTTTGGTGCTGAATAATACTTCTAATACATAGGGCATAGTCATGGCGTGTGACCGATTGATATACAAGCTTCATAATAGTCATGAGAATTACTTGTCAAGGGTTCTAGATATGACAACCTTCCTACATAATGAAATGGATTTCTCACAACAATTTGTGCAACTTCCACACTAGGTCCAGTATTGAATGCTCCTACTAGAATAGCCTATAGTCCTTGCATCCTTATATATTTAGAAGCGTGATATCCTTATGTCTTGTAGCTAGTGCACCATACCTATAGCTACGGTACTTTTGGTGTATTCAGATATTGGATCACCTTAGTTATTTTTGCTATTTTCTGATGTACTTGTTACAATTCACTAGAAGAGGATAAAGTGTCTATCCCCATTCCCATTGATTGTAGATAATTTTCCATGGATTCAATTTTTATTACTTTCTCCAAAGCCACCTTTGGGGAGGTTGTTACCTATGTGATAAGGGCATATTTATCGACAGAAAAAACCATTTAATAAACCATTCCTTGTGATGAGCTTCATGTATTGAGTATGCGGCTTGGTTAACACATCTCTAAACCACTCTGCATATGCCCAGGATGATTCTCCAGGTCTTTGTTGAATTTATCTTAGTTCTGCAACTCCCTACTGCTCTAATTTAGGTCGCGAGAACTCATCCAAGAATAAGTTCTTGGTTTCTGCCAATGTAGGAGTTGACGTGTTTAGAACCTAAATTTCAACAAGTCTCACATACCATTATAATTCTCTACCACAAAGGGTTTTATGGAATTCTACCAATTTTGATGTTGCTAGAGTTTCCATGGCATTCCGTATTGATTCACATAAAAACTAATGTTGCACTGTATCATCTTCTATGTTCCCAAAAAACTTTGGGAACCTCAACAAAGGTCTTCCTAAAATTATTTCCATATTTTTTGTACTTGGTTTTGTAGCTAGTGTTGCTACTAATATAAACCCTTGGGGTCTTATTTGTACTACAAGACTTATACTAGTTTGTTAAGAACTACTATTGCTTCCTCCTACTAATGAGATGCTTTGAGAACTATTACTATTACTATTTAGCTGACTATACCACAACAATTGGAAAACAAGATTGTAAGAGTTTGTTAGCAAAATTTGTAGGTGTGTATGGGGATGAGTCAGGGGAATTCTTGCTTTGTTGCTTCCAATTCCTTATTTAATGAGGGGTTCACTTTCTAGAGTACTTCCATTTTTTGCATATCCTAAGAGTTCTTGATGATCCTCTTTTGTAGTCAAGACCAATTTTGGAGTTAGTTGAAACACTTCGTTACGTGAAAAATGGTTTTCATAATCTTTCCTTCCACTAGTTTCTTCCCTCCAGCTTCCTATTTATGGGATGTATGGCATGTCAATCCCTTGGTCTCTTAGATTGGCATAATTAGCTCCTCTCTCGACTTGATCTTACGTAGAGCCTCTTGAGTTTCTTCAATATCCTCCCCATTCTTTATATTTTCTTCTAGTTGTGTGCTTCTTCTTTGTGATTCCATTAATTGGTCTTTCAACCTTTTTTCTTTGATTTCTATTGTTATTTTTCCTATTATTGATATAGACACTATTCAATTGTAGTATTTATTTTAGCATCCAAATCTGCAAAAGGATTTGATTGATAGAAATAAATTTATTAAACAATAGAGGTATTATATACATCAAGTGCCATGATTTATATGGTTTGTATATTAGACAATGCATTTGAAATAGCACTTATAATGTAGAGTGTTCCTATCCATGCACTTTATGTAGTTTCCTCTTAAGAATACATATATGCATGAATGTTAGCCAGTTAAGATATACTCATGGCGTGACTGTGCGTAGAAATTGGAACTCTAGATACATTATTGGGGGTTGTTAATATCAATGGAAAACCTGTTAATGCATAAATAAAAGTATGTAATCCAATGATATTATTGAAATACTCAATCATGAATGTTATAATTTCATTACATAGCAAAGTATATTTATTGTTTAATGTTGTTTTTCTCTCAACCCTATCTCTTTTCACCTTCAACTATTTCTTCAAATTCCTAATCTCTATGTCCATGGTCATGAGATGAAAATCCACTAAAAGCATATTTATGCTCCTCGCTTGCATTCTCTATGCATTATTTGTTTCATAGATATCCTCATGCTGGAAGCAATGATGCAAGTTCTTTTTTTAACTGAATGATATGCAATGACTACAATCCATTTATTTTCTAGAAATAATTGTTATAATTTCACTTTCACGAAGCCACCAAAAACATAACAATCTTTGAATTCCATGTTAATCCCATCGCATTATATGAATTAAATATATTATTGGCCTCTTTAGTTTAATGGATATGATTCCATAGTTTTGGTAGAAGTATGGATCTCCTTCATCTTGACTTAATAATGAGATTAGGAATGTTATTTATAGGAACTTCAACAAGGAGACATGGAACTTTCTATCCATACTTTCATAGTATAAGGGAATACATGTCAAATCCCTGAAGTATTGGGACTTCATACATACTAATCAATTCCTTATATTGGATTCAATCCAAAAATGGAGCAAGAACGAAAAATTTCCTTCATAACAAAATACACAGTTCTTGTGGTAAGGATAAGCATATAACATACCAATGGTTTAGGGGGGTATACAAAGCTCATTTTCCAATCTTGTTGTGTTTCCTGTAGCTGGTTCATCTAGGTAGGTTCACGGTAGGTTGGGCCCCGCAAGATTGCTTAATCAGAATGGGTTGAGTTTCCCTCATGCGCTTGAGCCCATCTCACTACTTACAACTAAGGAAGAATTGAAAATCCATAGCTCTAACTTGTTCTCAACACCCTTGGATTGGTTGGAGGTGTTGTAAAATCATATTCCATATTAGACCTTGCAATGGTAGAAACAAAAGGGGGAGGTATATATGCCCGATGATATTGGGGGCTATGGATGTTTGTGAGGTCTTGTCTTCAATTTGATCCAATGATTTGGACATCCTCCTACTTTTCCCGATCTTGTTTCCAGTCATGCCCACCTTTTTTTTCCTCCCTCAATCATTTTCTATTGTCTGTTGTAGCTTTCTTTGTTCCTTTCCCTGCCTTGCCCCTTGTTTTTGGTGCTCTTTTTATTTCCTTTCTTTCTCTCTTTGGATCCTTTCCTGCCTTCATTTTTTAGGTTCTAGAATCCTTGCTACTTTATTCTCCTTTGGCAATTCCTTTTTTTTTAAATATTACATCTATTTTTTCTTATATTATGTCTCAACCAATAGTTTGATGTAGTATTCTAAAGTAAGTATCTATGAAATCCTTCTTAATCAAATATAATGTGTTGTTCTTGTCAATTTCGGAACTACCATTATCTCCCTTTGTAGGCTTAATAATTAATTGAGTACCATTGTGCCTACCTCAATCAATGTGAGGATCGTCTTGGAGTAATGCTTCATCCACATTGTCTTCTTTAGCTTTCACTTCACTGTTTGCACTATGTTCTTGTACACCCCCTTCATTGACATAATAACGGGAAACTTGGTTGTTGACAATAGATGGCAGTGAAGGCGTGTTAAGGTTTTCATTATTGGTGTCTATGATATATGTCTATTCATATTCATCATTGATTCATATACCCATGAGGTCGTGATAGTTGAGTTTAAAATGTTGGTTTCTTAGTGTTGCTTCCTAGTGGTTTTCCACCATCAACCACATTCAGATTGGCAATGACATTATGATTTTGCTCTGCAAAATATGCAATTGTTTCATATGATCCAACAACTTTATTGTTCTTTGTAGCTATTTCATGAACATGATTTGGAGAAACTATATGTTTTTCATTTGATACAGCAACCTCATTATTATTGAAAACTAGTTCATGGTCATATTGAGTAGCACTAACATATTTAGCATTGTCACCCAATGTCTAGTAGTGTTTGTTAGACAGGGATAAAACTTTGTCTACAACATCTGCATATTCATTGTCATGTACATCAAAGTCTTGGCTACAAATAGTATCATGGAGAAGAGCATTAGGGTTAAGTGGCTAGATTCCAATCCACTTAAATCCAACCTTGATATTTGAGGGTGTGAGATCCCTTTTAAAAGATTTACTTCCACTTTCGGTTAATTCAAACCTCTTGATATCCATACCTAGGTTCTTTTCCATCCATGTCGCTCTCTTAGACATGAAGAAACACTTGAAAGGCCCAAACATACTAACATCAAGATGTTTTAACTTGTGAGTAGTATGTGAGGCAAGGTCAACAAGTCAATTACCAACTTGTTTTCCTCAATATTATGTACAAGTATGTGACTACCATGTCCATAAAAAATAAATGAGTGGTTATTTTTAGGTGAAATACCACTAGGTATAGATCTTACAAAGTGACAAATCCAATTCAAAAACAATTCTTTATTCATTCGTGCATGCATATGTGCACCCATGCATGATGTTGGTTCACAGTTCTAGATATAGTTTTTTAGTTGTCTATATCCCTTGAATAGATAAAACATAGGATTTGATGCACCTATTGCATTTACACAACACATAATGTTTATACAATCCCTACTCTTGGGAATACATTTTGGCACATTCTTGCTCCCTCTCTTAGAAACTACACACATGCCATAATTGCTCCTTGCTTGTAAACCTATTCCATCATAGTTTCATATATGTTTTGGTTTGTAGGCATGTTTCTCATACACATTGGATATTGTGTCATAGAATTTGGACAAGACTATATGACATAGCTTTATAGTTGTGTCTATATCTAGTCCCTTTGTAGTTTATAACACAAGTTCTGGATGTCATTTTTTGAACCCTAACCACCATGATTTCCTAGGGAATCCATATATGAATGGATTTGGCTTGCCTTGAAGTATTTCAACAATAGTGGATTTTAGATGTATTAATTACATCCCATGGACCATTCTAACCATTTCCTTGCACCAAAAAAACACTTCTTCCTCCCCATTATGCAGTCATCACTATAAGAGGCCCTTTTCGCTTTGCATGAATGAGACCATCTATCCAATAATGCACTAATGTGGGTGCAATCCCATGTTTTTTGGCAGTTGCTATGATATAACATCCATTGAATTATAGATCGTTAATTGCATTCATCATATCCTCTTTAGTCCATCCTATGATGAAATCGATATTCTTGGTTGCACTTAAATCTTGCACCGAGGTTTTCTATGGAACAACACCATCACCCAATGTCTCATTATGCTCGTCAACATCCCCAATATGATTGTTGTTACCAACAATGTGGGAGGGTCTTCATATGAGGAAGTGCATTGTAGTTGTGCACCCCCAGTAACTTGCCTCCTTGACCTCCTTGTATGAGCAATGCAATTGAATCTTGGCATGACTGCAAATACCTGTAGAGTAATGGCACACTCCTATACACATGCATGATCTATTTCAATGTCATTGCAACAATTGTCATAGTGTTCTTTTATCTTCATTATCTACATGAAGCTAATTTAATTTGTGTTTTTTTTTGCACAAAGTAAATTATGTAACCCTAATTGCATGTTCATAGTATTATGGTATATTCATTATTTGCATGGAGATATTGTAATCTAAGTTTATGTTTGTGCACAAAGAAATTATGTAACCCTAGTTGTATGATGGGAATTGATATTTTCAAGTGGTATGAAATTACAAGTTTTATGAACTTATAGTCAAAATCGTCATTGAGGACTTTATATGGTTATAGATGTGAATGATGTGTTTACTTGCAGTTTTCTTATCAGTTTATAATCAAAAGAATTAATTTGTTAATGTAGGTTTCATATGATTGCATATATACTCTAACATATCCTCATATACTCTAACAAGAATGGAGCAGAAAATACTCTTAACATCAATTAAGAGTAATGTAGATCATATAGACTGTTAATACCTTATATGAAAAAAACTCTTATGGACTACTTGTTGATAGTGATCATAATTATTTTGACAAACCAGTCTCTTTTGGCAGTGTTGCTAATGAGTACAAAATTATGGAATGCAAATATGGTAGATTGTGGGATGTTTGTTTCATTTTATATATTTGTGTTGTTGGATTTGATTGGAGACTGACATTGGCATGGCTCATAAGCTCAAATTTGTGAATGAGTATGTAGGATTGATTTTAGTCTAATCCTATGCTTCTAAACAATTTAATTCTTGATTTAAATATGTTAATGGGTTGGGTATCATTTATTGCATTGGGAGGGTTGAGTAGTTGAATTTTTGTGTGGGAGAAGCTGGCCTCCAAGATACTGTAATATTTATAGGTGGGGATGTATGTTGTGTAGGTGTGGATGTGTGCCAGGATGGGTTGGGATGCCAATTGTTTATGTCTTCTTCATAGGTCATTCATTGGGTCTAGACTTATTGAGGATATATTCTTGTAGATTGTATTATGTAAGTGGTTTTAATGTTTGATAACATCTCCAAGATTCTCCTTATGAGAACATAACTTGCTAGGGTAGGGACAAGATCGTTTGATAGGTGGATGTATCAATTATCTATAGTTGTATTTTAAAAAAAGTTATTGGATTTTGGTATTTATTTAATTAAGTTGATTTTGGTTTACATGGCTTTGTATTGGTAGATTCATGGGACGGGTTCTATGACTACTATTGGTCCCCACAGTCCCTCCCCTATAAATTTCTAAATACTAACACCAACACTTCAACAACCACTAACGGGAATCATATTATAAAATGATTTTTTTATTACTTAAAATCATTTTAAAAATATTTAAATTTTTAATTACTTAAATTATTTTAAAATGTGTGTGTGTGTATTAAAATCATACATATTATTAATTTAAATTTATTTTTTATTATAATTTAAATTTATTAAAAATAAAATAATATTAACAAATTAACAACAAACTTTAATTAAATCAAAGTGAAATCTAGTTGATGAAATTAGTTAAGAATCTCATTAAAAACATCTCCTTATTTTACAAACATTATTATGGTCGCATTTCATGTTTTAATTTGATGATTATGATCTCATTCTTGGGGGATTTAACCATGTTCATGTACTTATAATTAATTGAATATTTCAAGTAAAATTGATATCCTTTACTATGATATTGCTAAGCCATATTTTCTAACAACAAAACTATTAATCTATTCAAACTATAAAAATATTCACACACAAACTCTATCAATATTCTTCAACATAATCATTTTAGATTGTATATATACATAATAAATACAATTTTGTTACTATGGTCAAGTAACAAAGCTACCATTTAGTTTCGTGTTACTATGTTACTATGTTTCGTGTCACTATGTTTCGTGTTTTAGTTTGGAATTTTGAGCTTATCTTTCCACAAAGAAGGATTTAATCATGTTCAAACACTTGTAATTAATTGATTATTCCAAATAAGAATGATAACCTTTATTACTAACCTTGTTAAACCATATTTTCATACTAATCTTACTAAACCATATTATCTGACTACAAAATTGTTAATCTTGTCAAAATTTAAAAACATTCACACATAAACTTTATTTATCTTCCTCAACATAATCATTTATATATATTATATATGAAAAATATATTATTCAATTAGAATAACATAGCCTATCCAAAAGGACTTACATAAGGTTGTCTGTTAGGACTTACATATGGATTCTATTGATTATGCCATACATGCATAAGACTTGTCTTCGTCTTGTATTCCTATTTTCCTTTCCATATTTCATCCATTTCATCAAAATCCAAAGGTTTCCCTCCTAAGTATATATTATCAAATTTTTTTCAAAAAACTAGTGATCTAGATCTGCACATGCTACTCCCTGACCTATACATCTATGTATTCTTGTACCTCTATCAAACCTAGTTCCATGGCTAAATCCATTTTAGATTAACCATCCACGTCCGCATTTAGTTCCTTGTAAATGTGAGAAAAAGAGATGTTCTCAAAAGTATTTTGCAAATCGCATTTTGTTGACACAAGATGTTGAATATGGGGAGTTGCAATCTGTATTTGCTTCCTTTCCCAATCCACTACCATATTTGAATCTCCAAAAAGATTCATTTTTTTTACACCTTTGATGTGGGCCACCTTGAGGACATCCCAAACTACCGCAATCTTAGTCTTGTTGTTGGTTCCTCATGTTGCAGCATACTTTATGACAATCTTGGAATATTATATCAAGAAAATAACTCCTCCAACACCTTCAAGAGAAGGTGTGCCTTGACTACCACCATCTAAGAATGCCCACGGGAAACTCTTATCTAGACTTGGAGGAATAATTACATGTTGTTTGGTGGGTTTTAGATATAGTTTATAGCCATGATACTTCTGCACCACCAATGCAATTGTTACTTCCATATGGATCCATATTTCCTTAAATATAACATATTTTTGAGCTCCCCATATGATAAACAAACAACATTGGGAAGGAATAAAAAACACCTACCACTAATTCTTTCCATAAATTTTGAGCGCTTTTTTCCAGTGTAATGTTCCTCTTACTTATATTTGTGTTTCTTAACGTTTTTCCAGCAAATTCCCAGACAAAATATACATAAGGGAAAGAACTGAAAAGATGAGCATTGGATTCATCTCGATTACTTGGAATTACACAGAACACACACACCCAGTCCCTGCCAGCCTCTTTTTTTCAAATTTTCCCATGATAAAATTTTATTTCATAAGGAAATCCAAAGTGTTAGCTTTTCCTTTAAAGGGCTTGAAAAGGGAAACCTTTGACAAATCATCTCCATTGGTTGTATTCTTGGTCCAGGGAAACCCATCCAAGTGAACATAACTCAATACAAGCTTGTTTACATATCTATTCCAAACTTCTACTTCCTCTCCAAATAGGACTAGGTCCTGCGAGGATCAGTTTCCTAAACCATTCTTCCACTAAAGAACTAGGGTACTATGTAACACCCTAGTTTGGACCATGTTGCATTAACATATGTGATGTAAATATTATATGAAATCATGGCAAGGAGCTCAAGGCCAAGTCCCTGTCACTGATTGATGTTTGGATATAGACGATCATGGTTGATGCTTATGGTTTCTGTGCTAAGTCAAGCACGTTTGTAAACATCATGTAAATATGCAAATTAATGAAAAACCCACAACCAACTATGTCAATGTAGAAAATATTGAGATGGGGCCATGATTTTCCTAAGGATAAGGGGGGGTGGGAATGTTAACCTTGAACATGTTTGGGGAAAATCCATGTGTCAAGGGGAAAACCCATCAGAACTGTCAAATACCCTCTTTCTTGTCTTTTTCTTCCTAACCATTTATTCTACTAGAAATTGGTTGAGGTAGTTATTGCTTGGAAAGGGAAGAGTATGGGAAATTTCGAATGGGGCAGACCACCCAATTATGGAGTGTCGTGTATTGCTTGCAGGGACAAGAAAACACCAGAACCGTATGTCAGTCTAACCCATGCATTCATGCCTATTTTTCCTACTCTCACATTTTAAGTGCTTTAGGGGCATTCATTCATCATTCATCACCTTCACTCCCCATTCATCATGTAGAGGCGATAGAACAACAGAGCTTTTTCTATGTGTGTATCCTCCGTGTTCTGCAAGTGTGGTTTTCCTAGACATTGTGGTATTTGTTGTATTTCATCGTTATCCTAAAGTACAAAGCGTATGAGACCCTGGTACTCGTGTTCAGAGTAAGCCTGTGGTGTAGAAGTCTCCCTGTGGTTGTTGTGTTGTGAACCCTAGTTCGGGTCTGACTGTGTGTGAGACTTAAGAATGGGAGAGACGTAGAATGCGCTCGATAAACCTGGTGTGGAACCTCACAGTAAGATAAGAGTGGTTGGTGAACCTGCCATGCACATCCTAAAGAGCACTAGAAGGGAAGGTGTAGCCTAAGGGAATGTGGAGCAGAGAAGGGGACACTTCCTTGTGTTGGGTGTGTAGGCAGAGGGGGATCCAGGCCAGATAGATCTTGTGAAGGTGTCCTTAGCTCCGAAGATGAGCTCACTAGATTAGCAGTTCTTCCTGCCCGTTTCCTTAGAAGCCTGATAAACCCAACATGAAATATGACTTGGCTGGTAGCCTGTTAAACCCATCTGTTGGCTTGGCTGTGTCTGTTGCACCTGACCTTGTGAGTAACCTTTGGCTGGACCGTCTATTAAACCCAATTGTGAATGTTGGCTTAACTGCATACAGTCTGTTAAACCCATATGTTGGATGGACTGGTCCTTAAGGTGAAAATTGGCTTGACTATGAACAATCTTTGAAACCCAACTGTGAGATGGCTTGGCAGAGTGGCCTGTGAAACCCATCTGTGAGATGTTTTCCCTTACAGCCTGTGAAACCCAACTGTGTTGGCTTGGATGAGTTTGATTGCATCCTTGGCTATGTATGAGTCTACTAGTGTTCCCTTATCCCTGTAGGAAATCATGACCAACTCGGGGGTGGCAGTGATGCTGAGAGAATAAGGAGCATACTAGCCTATGGTTGGGTGAAATTTTGCAGCAACATAGCTGGTTGCGGGACAAGCTTTCTTCAAGATAAGTGTTCTTGTCTACATAATTCTTTGTAACTATGATTCTTGCATTGTATTTGCTTGATGGAATGTGATGAACATGTTGCTATGTTGAGTTATGCATTGTTCCCTGACTAACTACAACTATAGGCATCTATGTATGTTTTTCCTTCAATGCCTTTTAATAAGTTGCAAGGTAGATTGGCCAGTTTGGTAATGGCCTGAATGATCAGATTAATCCAAGAATTCAGTTGAAAAGTTGGGTTTTCTCCACGAAATCCTCATTTGTGTACTTTGTGGCAATTAAGGCATTAGAGGAATTTTGGGGTCTAAAATGGACCTCCTAAGGAAAATAATAAAATAATAGTTAAAAGAATAAAATAATAGTTAAAATAATAAAATAATATTGATTAATTTTGGAGGAAGAAAGAAAAAAACTACTTTTTGTGTTCGTATTTTCGACATATCTCCCTGTGTTTTTACTCAAATTTTGATCGGGAGAGCTCATTGGATGCGGAATTTGATTTCGCATCCAACGATTACCCACACTGCATACTTTTGACGGACCCCGCTACCCCAAAAATAAGAAATACCTGAAAAAACGTGATGATGACAAGGTAAAGACAAGATAAGAGGTCGAAGCTTGGCTTCTTGGGATAAAGAAGTACTTCCAAGTTTAGGATTATTTGGGAAACATGAAGGCAAGGGTTTCCATATTCAATTTGAATTGAAGGGAATCCATTTGGTTAGAGCACTTCAAGTAAGTAAGGAAGATCAGTGAAAGGAGACTTAAGTGGAAACAGTTCCAGAAGTATTTCAAGTGGAAATATCTCTCTGACAGATACTATGATGACAAGATCAAAGAATTCCATGTGTTGAGACTTGGACAGCAGACCATGGAAGAGTATGCGAACAGGTTCCTAGAACTGTTGAGATATGTCATGTACATCAAAGATAAAAAGTGAAAATTTAGCATTTCCTGAGTGGATTGCCTCAGTATTACAAAGATAGAATCGGGTTTTATGAACCTAGAACTCTTGAAGAAGCAATAAGGAAGCCTAAGCATTGCTATCAGCAAAGCAAGGGGAAACCTGATTATCATAAGTCATGGAAAGACAAGAAGAATGAGATGTTTGACCAAAGGAAGAAAGGTTTTAGACCATCTAGCTTCAAGAATCGGTAGAGGCAGCCATCACAAGCTGAGAAGCAACTATCTAGAGTGATGGGGGAGAAACCAAGAGATCCATAGCAGAACAGAGAACCTTTCCAATGTTGGAGATGTGGAGGACCCCACATGTGCAAGAATTGTCCACTCGAGAATGAGAGTGCAAGGTCATATTATAACATTCAAGAAGCACAAACAATGGTTCAAGTAGTAAGGGTCGTCCCTAGGATTTATGCAGCAGTGGAGGACCGCCAGGAAGACCACTAGTCCACTGTGGTTGAAGTTGCAGGTAATATTGTTGATCAATATGTTTCTATCTTGATTGACCATGGTTCTACTCACAGTTACATTACTCCTACAGTAGTGGAGATTTGTACCTTTAAGAAAGTAAAGCATAAAAAATCTTGGTTAGTTCAGTTAACCACTAGAACTAAGAGAAAGGTTAGTGAAGTGATAGAGAAATTTCCATTGAGCATCAATGGATTGGTCACTATTGTAGATCTGAATGTTCTACCACTTGGTTCCTATGATGTTCTCATTGGGATGGATTGCTTAAAAGCTCACAAAGTAAAGCTTGATTGTTATAATAAGGATTTTGAGTGCTTGGATGAAGAAGGCAACTCAAGGATTGTTAAAGGCATTCCAAAGGTGATTTCTATGAGGCAGGTCTCAGCAATGCAGTTGAAGAAGTTCTGTAGGAAAGGTTGCCAGTTGTATGCAGCTCATATTTTGGAGGAAATAGAGAGTGAAACTCCTAGGTTGGAGGACTTTCATGTGTTGCAGGAATTCAGGGATGTGTTTCCTAATGAGATTCCAGGGCTTCCTTCAAAGAGGATCATTGATTTCACAATTGAACTTGTGCCAGGAGCAGCACCAGTGCCCAAGACACCCTACAGAATGAGCATGCCATAAATGTTACATCTGAAGATGCAGCTACAAGAGTTGTTGGAGAAGAAGTATATCAGACCCAGTGTGTCTCCTTAGGGGGCACCAGTTCTATTTGTAAAAAAGAAATATTTTGTGGTGTGTACCGATGCATGTGGTCAAGGGATTGGAGGATTCCTTATGCAAGACAACCACGTTGTAAGCTATAAATCAAGAAAGTTGAAGGAGCATGAGAAGAACTATGCTACTCATGATCTAGAGCTTGCATCCATAGTACATGCTCTCAAGATGTGGAGGCATTACTTGATGGGTAGAAGATTTGAGTTAAGGACATACCATTGTGATCTGAAGTACTTGTTTGATCAGCCTACTCTAAATGCTAGGCAAGCTAGATGGCTGGAGTTTTTATGTGAGTTTGATTTTTAAATCGAGCACATAAAAGGAAAGGAGAATAAGGTAGTTGATGCACTTAGCAGGAAGGTGCAGGAAATGCATGTGGCATCTCTTAGTATTTTCCAATCAGATTTGAGGAAACAGATTGTTAATCATACTACTAGAGATGAATTGTATGTGCAGGTCAAGGACAAATTTCAGCAGCAAAGTCTTGAAAAGAGGTATGAGGGATATAAATTGGAAGAATATGGACTTCTTACTTATAAAGGCAGGATTTATATTCCAAATGTAGCAAATATGAGGAGAGTTGTTATGGATGAGATCCACCAAGCTCTATATTCTGGTCACCCAGGATATCAAAAGACAATTGCTACAGCTAGAAAGCATTATTTCTAGCCAGGGATAAAAAGGGACCTGGCTGAGTATATTTCAAGGTGCATGGAATGCCCGCAAGTAAAGGTTGAGCATTGACAACTTGCAGGTTTGTTGCAGCCTTTGTCGGTTCCAGAATAGAAATGGGAAGTTATTTCCATGGATTTTATTACAGGATTTCCAATGACCTGGAGACAACCTGATTCCATCATGGCTGTGGTGGAAAAGTTGACAAAGGTATCAAATTTTATACCAGTTAACTCTACACATAAGACTGATGACATTGCAAAGATCTTCATGAAGGAGATTTTCAAATTGCATGGATTGCCTAAGGCAATAGTCTCTGGTAGAGATGTCAAGTTCACTTCCAATTTTTTGAAGGGTTTGTTTGCAGACTTGGGTACAAAGCTAAAATTCAACACCGCATACCATCCTCAAACTGATGGTCAGACAGAGAGAGTTAACCAAGTGCTTGAAGACATGCTTCGCATGTATGTGATGGACAAACCAACCAAGTGGGAAGATTATTTACACTTGGTAGAGTTTGCTTATAATAATGGATAGCAAGCATCATTGGGGATGAGTCTGTATGAAGCTTTGTATGGCAGAAGGTATAGGACACCGGTGACTTGGGATAATCCAGTGAACAAGATTGTGCTTGCTCCATAATTACTCAAGGAAATGGAGCAAGAGGTTGTAAAGATCAGGAAGAATCTAAAAGCAACCCAGGACATACATAAAAGCTATGCTGATAAGCATAGGGTGAACAGAGAGTTCAATATTGGGGATCATGTTTACCTCAGAGTGAGGGCAAGGAAGAGTTCCTTGAAGCTTGGAAGTTGTGCCAAGTTGGCACCTAGATATTGCGGGTCATTTGAAGTTCTTGAAAGAATAGGGCCAGTTGCATATAGACTTGCATTGCCTACTAGCATTAGAGCTCATAATTTTTTTCATGCTTCTTTGCTTAAGAAATATGTACATGATCCTAACCATGTGATAAATTGAGATGTGATTCAAGTGGAACCCGAGGGAGAGTTCTGAATTGAGCCAACTCGCATCCTCGACAGGAAGGTCACCATGCTCTGGAATCGAGCCATAGGGAAGGTAAAGGTCCAATGGGAGCACTATGGTCCTGAAGAGGCTACGTGGGAGCCGGAGGATGCCATGCGATTGGAACATCTATTTTTGTTCAATTTTGCGAAGCACGAAGGCGGTACCAGTGTAGCATTTTTGTTCAAGTTTTGTAAAGCACTGAGGACAGTGCTATTGAAGGGGGAGGGGAACGTAACAACCCGGTTTTGACCCTGTTGCATTAATGTATGTGATGTAAATATTATATGAAATCATGGCAAGGAGCTCAAGGCTAAGGCCCTGTCACTGATTGATGTTTGGATATAGGTGATCATGGTTGATGCTTATGGTTTTTGTGCTAAGTCAAGCACATTTGTAAACATCATGTAAATATGCAAATCAATGAAAAACCCACAACCAACTATGTCAATGCAATGAATAATGATATGGGGGCATGATTTTCCTAAGGATAAGGGGGGGGGGATGTTAACCTTGAACATGTTTGGGGAAAAGCCATTTGTCATGGGAGAACCCATCAGAACTATCAACTACCCTCTTTCTTGTCTTTTTATTCCTAACCATTTATTCTACCAGAAAGTGGTTGAGGTAGTTATTGCTTGGAAAGGGAAGAGTATGGGAAATTTCGAATGGGGCAGAGCACCTGGTTCTGGAGTGTCATGTATTGCTTGCAAGGACAAGAAACCATAAGAACCATATATGTCAGTCTGACCCATGCATTCACACCTGGTTTTCCTACTCTCGCGTTTTGAGAGCTATGGGGGCATTCATTCATCATTCATTCGATCATTCATTCATCACCTTCACTCCTCAGTCATTGTGTAGAGGCAGGAGAATAGCAGATCTTTTTGTGTGTGTATCCTTCGCGTTCTGCAAGTGTGTTTTTCCTATACATTGTGGTATTGGATGTATTGCGGTGTTATCCTAAACTACAAAGCGTATGAGACCCTGGTACTTGTGCTCAGAGTAATCTTGTGATGTAGAAGTCTCCCTGTGGTTGTTGTGTTGTGAACCCTGGTTCAGGTTTGACTATGTGCAAGACTTAGGAATGGGAGAGACGTAGAATGTACTTGATAAACCTAGTGTGGAACCTCACAGTAAGATAAACGTTGACGATGAACCTACCATGCACATCCTGAAGAGCACTGGAAGGGAAGGTGTAGCCTGAGGGACTGTGGAGCAGAGAAGGGGACACTTCCTTGTGTTGGGTGTGTAGGCAGAGGGGGGTCCAGGCCAGATAGATCTTATGAAGGTGTCCTTAGCTCTGAAGATGAGCTCACTAGCTTAGCATTTCTTCCTGCCCATTTCTTTAGAAGCCTGATAAACCCAATGAGAAAGATGGCTTGGCTGGCAACCTGTTAAACCCATCTATTGGCTTGGTTGTGTCTGTTGCACCTAACCTTGTGAGTAACCTTTGGTTGGATAGTCTATTAAACCCAATTGTGAATGTTGGCTTGGCTAGGTAGCCTAATAAACCTAATAGTGAGATGGATTGACTGTGTACAGTCTGTTAAACCCATCTGTTGGTTGGACAGGTCCTTAAGGTGAAAGTTGGCTTAACTGTGAACAGTCTGTGAAACCCAACTATGAGATGGCTTGGCTAAGTGGCTTGTGAAACCCATCCATGGGACGTTTTCCTTACAGCCTATGAAACCCAACTGTGTTGGCTTGGCTAAGTCTGATTGCATCCTTGGCTATGTATGAGTCTGCTAGTGTTCCCTTATCCCTATAGAAAATCATGCCCAGCTCGGGGGTGGAAGTGTTACTAAAAGATTAAGGAGCACACTGGCCTATGGTTGGGTGGAACGTTGCGGCGACATAGCTGGTTGTGGGACAACTTTCTTTAAGATAAGTGTTCTTGTCTACATAATTCTCTATAACTATAATTCTTGCATTGTATTTGCTTAATGGAATGTGATGAACATGTTGCTATGTTGAGTTATGCATTGTTCCCTGAATAACTTCAATTATAGGAATCTATGTATGTTTTTCCTTCAATGCATTTTACTAAGTTGCGAGGTAGATTGGCCAATTTGGTAATGGTATGGATGATCAGATTGATCCAAGAATTCAGATGGAAAGTTTGGTTTTCTGCTAGAAATATTCATTTGAGCAGTTTGCTGGAATTAAGGATTTTGCGGGATGCGGAACGTCATTTCGCAGATTTTGGTTTCCACATATTTTCCTTCCGCAAACTTGCGGGATGTTGGATGTGGAACGTCGTTTCACAGATTTTGGTTTCCACAAATTTTCCTTCAGCCACTTTCCTTCCACAACTTGTGGGATGTGGGATCGTGGTGTTGCAATTTCCATATTTCCAATCCCGCAAGTTAAGTTTTCCACATCGTCGATATTCGCGGGACGATTTTTCGTCGTTGATCTGTTTTCGATGCAGGAAGTGGGGTGTAGGTTGCAGAAAGTGTTATTGCAATAGTTTTGTAACTTTTGACCCCGTAACTCAGGCTTTCCACACCATTGATTTTGTGGGTGATTTCTGATCCGTCGATTTATTTCTATCTGTGCGATCACCTGTGATTGTTGATTTTTTGTCGCATTTTCTCTCTGTCGTTCGATCTCGTCTGATATCCTTCCTTGCAGATCGTTGGATTGTTCCAAGGAAGATGGGAGGGAGCGTGATAGTGTTGGAAATGTTGAGATGTGGTTCACAGCCATGCTCTATGTTCGATGAACAGTGAAGGTAATCAATGAAATTTTTAATTCTGCATGATAATGGGGCATGGGTACATCACATACTATCTAGTATGTAAGACTCTTCCCCATAATGATGTGGTGTTTTGAGTGAGCCTCCAAATTGAATTTGCTTCCAAATATTTGCAAAACATTACCCTATTCTTTACCCCCCAACCTCCCAACCCTTTTGGAAGGGCTGGATTTGTCCATTTTATAAGAGGGATTCCTTTGTTTGCTCCCTTGTTGTCCAAAGGAAGGAGAAACACTTCTTTCAAATTTTCATTAGTATCCCTTTCAAACTATATGCAATAGAGTCCCAGTACACTAAAATCCTCTGCAACACTACCTTGAACAAGACCAATTTCCCCCCTCTTGAAATGAATCGGTTGGGCCAAAAAGAAATTATGGCCCTTATTTTCTTATATAACCATATCTAGACCTGAAATTAATATGCATTTGGTTTTAGTATAAAATACATATATTTAAAGCCTTCTGAAAGAGGGAAAAAGGAAAATGGGATCACCTCTCGCGTTCTAACCAACAAATATTCTGTAAATAGATTGTGTGACATGATGGGTTTTTATATATTTATCTACATCCCTATGCTTTTTTATACACCTCCAAGATAGAGGGACGCACTCACATATTTTCAACTGTTCCTTCTCCCATCAATAGAACATCATCCACAAAAAGAATATGAGTTAGCTCTTTTGATTCAAAGACCTTCACCCCTTTAAATACCCATGTATCCTTTGATTTGAGGATCAACCCACTTAGATCATCTGCTACCAATAGAAAAAGGAAATGGGAAAGAGGGCATCCTTTCCTAATCCCTTGATATTATCAGAAGAAAGTTGAGGGTGATCCATTTATAATAAATGTAAAGGAGGCATGATGAATGCAACCCATTATCCAATTAACCACATCCAACGACATTCCTATATGAATCAAAATCAATCAAATGAATGTCCAACTTACCCAGTCATATGCTTTGGAGAGGTCCAAGTTTAGAGAAAAAGCATATTGTTTGTCTTTTTTAATCGAGCGAATAGCCTCCTGTGTCAGGGATACAACATCATGAATTTGTTTATTGAATAAGAACCCAAATTGTTCCTCTGAAATGATTTCACTTAGAATGGGTTTCATCCTTTGTGAAATCATTTTTTATATTAGTTTATACACCATATTACAACAAGAAATAGGTCTAAAATCCTTGGAAGTCATTGCATTTTTCTTCTTCTAAATAAGTGTGAGAAAGGTTGAATTGATATCTTGTAGAACCTTTCCAGTACGTTGAGATTCTCAAATAACCTTTAAGAGATCAATATTTACTAATTCATAGAATCCCATAAAAAATTCCACTGTAAAACCATGCATTAGAGAGAATTTGAGGTCAAAAATGGGCCTCAAAAGGACCAAAATGTACTATAAAAATCAACCAATTACATTCTAGTAGATGACATCATCCCCCATGGTTGAGGTGGCATTACATGAGTTAAGAATGCTTATTTGTCACATTTTCTATGGTGGATGAAAATCCATAGTTAACCAAGGTAATG
>LPNX010990866.1:401673-414555 GCA_001517045.1 Pseudotsuga menziesii | reverse complement strand
ATACCTACCCTATAAAACCCCTAACTCAGAATATTTTAATATATCTTATATTTTTGTAGTACATCTCTTAGGAGGCCCATTTTTGACCTCAAATTCTCTCTAATGGTAATGCCTTAACTAGCAAGCCATATTTATTAATAATATGGTTTATATACGTCGAAGGCGTATATCAACCATGGACACACATTTAAAAGTGGTTGATATACACATTCAACCTATATAAGCCATATTATGAATAAAAATGTCTTTCTAGTTGGCGATCAGCGTGTGGGGAAGGAATGGTGTATTATTATTATTATTATTATTATTATTATTATTATTATTATTATTTAAAAAAATAAAAAATATTTATAAATGAAAACATAGAAATAATTAATATAAATAAATAAATAATGATAATAATAACATAAGTTCTATTATTTATACCAAATTTTGGCATGGTTGACTTTAATCAATTCTTAATCTTAAACCAACTTAGACTTTGAACCATGGTTGAACATTATTTAGGCACGGTGAAATTTAGTACATCATGGTTGACATAGAACATGGTTGATGTTGACCATGGTTGACATAACCAAGAGAATATGAACAACCATTATTTGACTATATTAAGAAACCACATCCACAATTTATAAAAGTGGTTGAGTGACTTTAATCCATGGTAGACTTCAATCCATAGTTGACTTTCAAGCAAGGTTGAATTCAATCCATAGTTTATTTTTAAGGAAGGTTGACTTTGAATGATGGTTTACTTCAATTCATAGTTTACTTTAGACCATAGTTGACTTTAAAGCAAGGTTGACTTTGAACCATGGTGGACTTCAATCCATAGATAATAATAGTTCACGGTTGACTTCACTCCAAGATTGACTTCAATCTAAGGTTGAATTCAAACCATGGTTGTATTCAAACCAAGGTTAGCTTCAATCCAAGGTAGTCTTTTGTTAATGGTTTACTTTAACCAAAGTTGAATTAAATCGAAGGTTGTCTTCAATGCGTGGCTGCATTCAATCCAAGGTGACTTGAATCCAATGGTTGACATCAATCCATTAATAATATTAATAATAATGACTTTAATCGATGGTTGACTTGAATCTAAGGTTGACTTCAATCCATGATTGACTTCAATCTAAGGTTTACTTCATTCCAAGGTTGAATTTAATATTAACTTTAGTACCACGTCGAATTTATTCCATGGACGACTTCAATCAAAGGTCAACTTAATTCCATTATTGACTTCAGTACATGGTTGACTTCAACGTTCATTGCAATCCAAGGTTCACTTCAATCCATGGTCACCTTCAATCCAAGGTTGACTTTAATCAATGGTAAACTTCAATCCAAGGTTGAATTCAATCGATAATTGACTTCAATCAAATGTGACTTCAATCCAAGGGTGACTTCAATATATTGTTTTGTTTTGAGGAGGGTTGATTTCAATCTATAGTTAACTTTTAGGCAATGTTGACTTTAATTAATAATTGGCATCAATCCATAGGTGACTTCAATCCTGTGTTCACTTCAATCCATGGTTGACTTCAATTCAAGGTTGACTTCAGCCCATGGTTAACTTCACTCCATATTGTTATTGTTTGAGAAAATATGAAGATAATTGAACTTTAAAACTTTAATCAATAATTATAGTGTAGATATATCTCATCAATAATCCAAATACATAAATAAATCAAACCATAGAACAAATGATGTACTTTGGGAAAACAATCCACTAATTCGAAGGATAAAAATCCCAACAAAAAATATTAGGGTATGATTGTTAATCAACAGATAATGATTACACCACAATAGAAGATTGATTGATCAGAAAGGACAAGAAAGGAGAGATCAAATAGAAGATTGTACTAGTCTTTCCAAGTGCATAACACTTTAATAACAAGCTAGAAACCAGTCATGCAATGAATGAGTGAATGGTCGCATGCTTCAATGACTTGTTAACACTATGAACATTGTTATATCTTCAACCTTGTGCCCCCATAAACTTGGTGCTAAGTTGGCACTTCATAATTATTTCCCACATTGAAGATATGCTCCCTCCATTAATTAACTGAATTTAACTATCTCTAACTGAGTTGTTAACTGATTGAACTGAAATGAACTGAATGGAACTACATGTAACTGAATGGAACTGAATGGAACTAAATAGAACTAGTGCTTCTCCATTAGTGTCATCTTCAACAACCACTTTGCATAAATTAAAGAGATAATTCCTTCATTGACTGAAACTTTTTTATCACAACTAAGACTCAACTGATGACTTATTAATTCGAGTTCACTTGGAGGCATGCATGGACAATTAGAATTCTCTCTCTATCTGTGTGCTCATATTAATTACCTCTACATGGTCCATATGTGTTTCATTAATTAATCATATATATCATATTATAATCATAAGAATTATCTTGAACCTATGATCATACGTATTACCTTGGGTCATATAGTCATACGATGTTAGTGTTTGTCCTACCTTCAACCCAAGTTTAGTCCCTTCCCTTGCATGCAACAAAGCCCAAGATATCATCCCAATCGAGAAAGGCTCAGTCGGTGGCACCCATGACGCAGATGTAGTCTCACCCGAGATATCTTTCTATTTGGTAACTGTCAGAACCAGGTTTTCGCAATTGGGTGGGGGAATTTCACGTCCCTTCGTATTCTACCAAGGTGCTCGAAGAAGGTGGATGGGGTCTTGCTACTTACTATAAACAATTAATATGTGATATGACTTGTCCTTTGACATGCACTATAACAACAAACCCAATGCAGCATAGATACATTCATAAAATTCGTGTGGAAAACACATATAAGCTCTATCGTAAGCAAATATATACACAAACATGATTTCAAGGTAACATATATATATGACTTAAGCACATTCATCATTCACGCATTTAACACAAAATCGAACGTGGAAACCCATCATGGAAAAACCACAAAGGTGTTCTTCATATGGCTTGACAAATATATGGCACCTTTGGTCTACACACTAAGTTGTAGACTTTGTTCTAGATCTTTCTTTCTTATCTATACAAACTTATTTCTCCTCTAATGCTCTCTAATATTCTATTCACTGCTCTCCCTCATCTTAGCTATTTTGATGATCTTTACACAACCTAGATAAACTCAACTTTCTTCTACACTCCTGCACACTCAGTTGCAGGTTCTTCAACTCTTCTCTATGGCTCAACAACTCAACATGATAACAACAATACAAATCAGACTATCACTAAATGACCAGACACTACTGAGACTAACATCAGTAGACCTTTTGGAGGCTAACCTGCATACATCTTGGGTTCCTCCCTTTATAGGTTCCTACATGTTGCTTTCAGTCGACTTCATACAGCTAGCGGACAGGTTGTCTTTCCTATTCTATTCACACATGACAATAGGCACTGACGGCCTTACTTACAAATATGCTTTCATATGTGTGGATCCTACCGAATCTAGAAAAATTCGTACCCACGATCTTTCCAAGCTGTAATTTTCTATCCATTGTGCCACTGCATGTCTTCTAACATGTTTAACTCTATCGCATCCTTCCTTGTCATATCCTTTCCTTTTGTCACAGTTCCTCTACCATCGTGGCCTCTCTTTTGTCGTCGACTTTCTTATTTCATGAATTCTCTTTTTCTTATGCTCTTATCTCTTTCTACTTTTGTTCCTCTTCTGTCGCATATTCCTTTCTTACTACTTCTTCTTTCTTATCCTTCCTTCCTTCCTTCTGTGGTTGCTTCTGTCGTAACTCCTTTTACTTCTTGCGACCTGGATCTTTTCTTACTTAGGAAAAATTCTAATTCAATTCTACCTATATTTCCATACAACCAACTGGCCCCCAACACTCACGTGTGGCTCATTCTAATCCATTCAAATATATTCCTCTGTTTCCTTACTTGTGTCGACTTTACCTTGAAAATATTGCAGTATTTCCAACACTTTCTATGCTTCCTGCCCCACATCTTCCTATGTTTTCTCCATATTCTGCACAAGGTCAGAACTAAGGTGTTCCAATGGTACGAGTCTTGTTGCTTCTACTTCTCGTTGTACTCTCTAATCTATAGACTGAATAATTCCTATAAATTTTTCAGCTTCCGCCTGCAATTATTCAACCTTATCTGCTCGTTGTTGTTGTTGCATGTGCAGCACCGTTACTTGCTACTGCAATTTCTTCATTTATGTCACCTTAGCCATATTCTGCGCTAAGGGTAACTGGTTCATCTCATTATTTAGCTAAGTTACTTCAGTTTCAGCTGTGCACATCTCCTCTATGAATTTTTCAAGTTCTACAACCTCCATCAAAGCATCCCAAGCTTGAGAGACTTAGTCAACAACTTTAGCACATAGTGGCTCTACCTCTTCTATATTCTTTGTAGATTCTATTGCTAATTTTTTTCTTTATTTTATCGGATAAAATTATTGTTTAAGATTAGTAATATGGATGAGATGGAAAATCTCATCAACATCACCAATTCTCAGAGATGAAGAGATGATCCAAAACTATCCTTTGGTCGCTTACTTGTCACGGGAAGACCATGATGTTCAACTTATTCTTCGTCGGCAATGAAATTTGGCATGTTATCATCTTCTATGTTCCTGAAATGGTACAATCTTCCATCTCATCAATGTCTTCTGCTTCTTCGACATGAAATATACCATCTCATCGACATCTTACTTTTCATTGTCAGAGTCCACCATTTCATCTTCTTCGTTAAAACATCATCACCCACTATGTCTTGAGTGTTGACACTATCCTGTTTTGGCACCAATTGAATCAAACTCCCTAAACATCAGCCCCAATAGGTTTTATATTATCTAGCAACACCTGCGAACCAGATGCAGTCTCACCCCAGATGTCTGAGGGAGGGCTGTAGGAACCAAGTTTCTGTAGAGGGAAGAGGACTTTCACACTATCGGTTATTCTATAAAAATATTGACCAGAAATCCAGGTTTTAGCTCATACCATTACCTAGATCAATGTATCATTATAGGCTACACTCATACTACTTATTTCCACCCAGACATGTAATCATCATAATTAACATTCAGAGTAATAAAGATATTGACATATAGCAACCTAATACACCCTGCAAGATTTTGCATCATTTAGATTAAACTATGAAAACACAAATATTGCATCATAATAGGATTCAAATGATTCACTATTTAATGCATAACACATCAATACAGACAATAAACATAATTATGTAACCGACAATGTCTTCATATCATTAACCCCATAAATACATTGCAAAAAGATAGAACATCCCTTGGTCGATTAGCCTTATACTACAAAATACATTCGTTCCTCCAAACTAGATCAGATATCTACATCATAATATCCAATATTGCATTTCTAACTCTACTTATAGGCTTACTAAGTCATTACAAAATGGTCCACTTGACCAATCTCATAACTAATTTGAGCAAAATTCCCTAACTTGCGGGTTTCTCCTTTCGTCGTGGTCGACTATTCTTTTTGTCGATGTCCCTCTTATTGGTGCAGGAGCATGCATTGTGCACCCTAACCCCTTCCCAAAAGACCCCCAACACAAACTTGTGGCTCATCCTTGAGCCACTTCAGCCGTAAATAATTAGTTCATTCAACTTTGTCTTAAATTTGTCGTGTCTAGTTTTGACTTGATTAATGGATTCCTTGACCTTCACTTAGAGTGTTGCGCACTAATCCACTTCCTGTTATGTTGGGTGCTCCTCATTCATTTGTTGCACTGTGGTTAATTTTGCCTTGGTCCTCACAATTTCCTTCATTGCTTTTAATGCCAATTTCTCTATGACACCCTGTAGTTCATCCAATTGTGTTGACCTCCTTGGGTTCCTTGTCTGCGCCTTATTGACATGTTGTTGCAACTCTTTGAGCTTTAATTCCTTAGTCACCTGCACAAGTGGGGGCATCGATTTGAGCGATCCCCATAGTGTTTTCTATTGCGCCTCTGCTTCACCAAGTTGTGCCTCCAGTTGGTGCAACTTATCATCTTACACGAAACTCCACCAAAACCATGTGATCTCCTCTGCAATCGTTTGGACTGTCTTTTCACTCTCCACAATTTCTATTGTGATATATTTAATTGCTCATATTTATTCCATGATTTTTTTCATCGATGTGTTGGGTACCGCTCAATCCTACAACTCCTCATTTTCTTTCCCCAGGTCGGCGACGATTCTCCCCAGTCGCAACACTTTCGCTTCCGCAAACATTTCTGTACTAATGTTTGGGATATCTTTGTAGGCCATTGAGACTACCCTCTCCATCATTTTCCTGTCCTCAAATGTTGTTGTTTTCTCTACTATGATCACCTCCTTTTCCAAATTTAGTCGATGAAGGTCTGCTTCAACGCTCTCTGCTTGTTGTTTTGACCGAACCAATTGATCATGAACTGTCACCTCACTATCTTTGATTTCCTCACTTAATGTGAGTTGTACTCATGTCAACATGTGCATTGGGAGTTTGTTGAGGTCAAATCCGATCAAGTTGAATCCTTTCAGTGTAGCATTGACGTCCTCCTTCACTTTTTTATTACTCGTGGTAGAATATGTACCATTCACACTTTATTTCCCATGTGCAACTCATTTTCTCTTTTCAGCGCACCGTAGTGTGATATCTTTGTCTCCAGTACTGCATTTGTTAGTGTTTGCAAGAACCTCATCATTTTATGGAAATATCTTGTGGCATGTTGTGTTACCTTTTTCTATTTTTCATTAGTCGACACCGTGTTTGCAACCAATACTTTGCTTACTTGTTCGTCAAAGAGCCTTGTGGTGTTACTCCCCTCACCTTGATCGAATCGATGCTTTGTATGCACCTCTTATTATTGTTTGTCCAAATCTGAGTCTATCAGAGTTGCGGATGATGCCTCTTCTGACTCCTCCTCTGACTCTTTTGGTTTATCCTGCTTGATCGGAATGTCTAGAGGTGGTCCATTTTCTGGGTCCGATAGCTCCTCTGTACTTACCAAAACTTTCCATTCTAGTGTCTACTCGTCGATGATGGCATCCAACTCTTCTCCAATCAACTTGTATTGTGTTGTAAGCCATTGTTTGTCTACATCTTGTCATGCCTGAATGTGTATGGAATGCAGTCCTATTGCAAATTATGCAATCTTGTGGTACTTCTTCCTGGCTGCATCTATGAGTCATGGTATCTTCATTGCTTCATCTCGTCATGCATCCAAATATAGGTAAAACTAAATATTGTTCTTCATTTTCCTTTCCTTATTGTTGAGAGCCCATAGGTTCTTATATTGTGCCCATGTAAAAATGTTGGTAGCACCAACCTCCATTCCCTAGTAGTGTGTTGGTTCCATCCAACCAACCAGTGTGATGTGTATCAACAACCAAGAGTAGGTGAATCAATTTTCCATCTCCTGTGCCAATACAACATCCTCCATCAGCTCGATCAACAAAAATAAGGACCAATTCATCTAAATGCCTACTACACACTGCTCTGCATAGGCGATAACCCCTGGCGTGCACTGATTTGGTCTGTTCTTCTGCATGACCTTTACTTCCAGCAATTTTGTTGCAATTTTGACTTCCTGTTTGTTGAGAGTATCAATAATGTACCTCGGCCATTATATTTGATGACACTGTACTTCTTCCTCAGCCTGGCGGCCAACTTCTTAGTGTTGTCCTTCCCTCTGCAATATTGGGATGGGTCGAACCCTGCTTTGGGTAAGCTGGTGATTTGGGATACCAAATCAAATGTGATTGGTATCTTTGTCTTGAACCATAGGTACCTGCCATGGAAACATACTAATAATTTTGTTATGCACACATTAACATCTGGATAATCGACAGCAGCCCAAACTGCTACAGTCCAAGTGCCCATTGTGTCGATTCTCTAGTGATTCATCCCTTGTCGCCATGTATTCTCTCCTCATATGTTCCCTGTGTGCATTATGGGTATTCCAGAATGTCATAGTCGCTATATTGCAATTTCTGCAACTTCAAAACGATGTCCATCATCATGTGGACTCCTTTAGGGGTCATCGATATATTGATAGCATATTATTTATTTTTATTCATGCGTACTATTGGTGTGTCAGCCTTTCGTGACGGTACATACCCCGAGATATCGTCTACCATCAGCTCTTTCTGCATTGTGTATTCCTCCATTGTCGTAGACGATGGGTCAGCTTCTGCCTCTACTTCCCTTATTGAAATTTGATTTATCTTTGTCCTTCGATATGGAGTGATTGGGAAATTCGCTCTCCTTTTCTTCCTAACTGTCCTCACTAATACCATTCCAATTTATGGTTTTTCTTCCTCAGTCGATGCTCTTGCTCTTGGAAATACTTTCATACTAGTTCTTGAGATCAACTATGACACAATGTATTCACTACTTATCTTCAATCTTATGCTTCACTTTTCTCTTATACTTATCTTTGCTCCGATTCGTCTTCTCAATCCGTACAATGGTTCGAACCATGCCCCTTGGCCCATTTGTATAGCCTTTGATCCTTCCATATGAAATATTTGGACTATCATTTCTAAATCCCTCAAATATTGATTGAATCCTGCATCGATTGTGCAAATCTAACGGCCACATCGGTTAATAAATGTGTGTCTTTCCAACTTGCAATGTTGCTCGTCTAGTGTATTTGTTGCATTTATTTTCTAATTTGACCATTGCGCACCTTGTTCGATGTCGCCAAGCATCAAAGTTTGTTGTGACTCACCTTTTCTTATTCTTCCGTTATCTATCGACAAAATTCCCTTCTAAACATTTCCATTTTTTTTGTTGTTGTCAACATTGGTGCTGCATTTGGTTATCCCGATAGGGATTCAACTAACTTCCGTTCAGTAGTTTTGGTAACAATACTCCATATAATTGTTGCAATTGTACTATGCCTCCATTAGTCATGAAATGAATGACGTAGGGACCTAACCAATGCATCTGCAACTTACGTGGTTGCTTCACTAACTTGTTTTCATTGAGGAGAACCATATCTCCGAGCTAGAAGTGGTTCATCTTTACATGGTGCTCGTACCATTCCTTCTATCAATCCTTCTCTACTTGCTTGTAAAATCCTACGATGAAACAATCTTCTTCAAGCTATAATAGTTGCGCCATCCTTTCCTTAATTGCACTTTTGTCACTCATGCCTGTTGTTGCTGCTATGCATAAGATAGGAACGATATATTCCATGGGAATCACTGCTTCGTGTATGTAAACTAACTTAAATGGCATATTTCTTGTCAATCCTTTACATGTCATCTTGTAGGCCCATAATATTGAGGGGATTTTTAGATCCCAATCGTCTTGATTTGTGTTGCATACCTTCGTCGATTCATTTTCCAATACCTTGTTGAACACCTCGACTGCTCCATTTGCTTGTGGGTGATATGGAGTAATTTTATTGGGTTGAATATGAAATTCCTCAGTCATTGCTCTAATTGTTTGGTTGATAAAGCGAGCCCCTGGTTCACTCATTAGTATCTTGGGACATCCAAATCTAGTAACTGCATTGTCAAATATGAACCTCGTTGTTGTTGTAGATGCAAAATCCTTGATTAGTGCTGCTTCAGCCCATCGCATTAGATAATCTGTCGTAGTGATAATATATCTCGCACCCATTCATTTCCTTGGTGGATTAATCGGTCCTCCAAATTCCACTATCCATTTATCAAATGGTTGTAGCATTATCTGAGGTGCTAACGACATCTCATCTCTCTACGATGGTTTTCCTATCCTTTAACACACGTCACAACTTTTAGCGTAGTCTGCAACATCACCATGCATTATCGGCCACCATAAGCCAACACCAACTATCTTCCTAGCAGTTGCACAACCTCCGTAGTGTCCTCTTGCAATCCCGTCATGTGCCTCTACCAATATTACCCCTAATGCGACTAACGAAGCATCGACATGAACATGGAACTCTTTCATCCAATCTAGAAAAACCAGTATCGATGTTGTAACCCTATTTTTCTTTAGACTCTTGAGGATTCTCTAGCACTGATCGTTCCATTCAAACTTCACATCTTACTTCAATAATTTCTCCATTAATGCAATGATTGTTGCGTATCCTTTTATAAACTTTTGGTAGTACCCTGTGTAACCTAGTGTTTCCCTTAGTTGTTTTATTATCGTGGGTGTCAGTAAGTCAATGATTACCACAATATTGGTAGGATCAATCAACATGCCATCCTTACATACAATGTGTCCCAACAAAATCCCAAATGGAGCACAAAATACATACTTCTTCATATTTAATGAAATCTGATGTTGTTGACACCTTTCTAGCATTAGCTAAAGATTCGCAATTCGCATATTTTACCAAGCCATAGATGGTCCAATCATTGATGTAGACTACCAAAAATTTATGAATGAAGCCCTTGAATGCAACAACAACTATCCTTGAAAAATTGTAGACACATTTTTGAGACCAAATGGCATCACCGTCTACTGAAAACATCCCCACTATGTTATGAAAGTGGTTTTGTGTCTATCCTCCTTCACAATATTTATCTAATGATAGCTTGAAAAGTTGTCTATAAATGAACAGATTTTTTGTCCTCCAACTCCTCTAAGTACTTTTTCATTAAATGGTTTCAGGAATATGTCATGAAGACCTGCATCATTTAGCTTCCTTTGATCAACATAGATATCGATTTACCTTGTCTTCTTATCATGCACCACCATCTGATTGATCCATTCTAACTCTTTGATAGGTTCGATAATGCCAAAATCTATCATTCATTCTAATTATGCTTTAATGTGCTCTTTGTACCTTGGATTCATCCTGTATGGTCATTGCTTGACTGGTTTTGCATCAAGTTTAAGAAGAATCTTCATTTCACTCAAATCACCTGAAATACCTTTCATCTCAGAGAACTTGGTCAGGAATAAGTCTTTAAACTCATGCATTAGATCAATGATTTTCCCCATTGCTAAATTGGCCCAGTAATCTCCAATGCTAGCAAAATTAGGGGCCTATGTTGTCCCAATATTGACCTTTTTTAGTTTTGGCGGTTGCTTGAATTTGTCGCCCAAAAACTTTGGTGCTACAATGTTAGAGCTTCCGTTCGATTTTGGAATGTTGACAAATCTCGGATCATCTTTGTCATCAGATTCTCTTGGTACATTGTAACATATCATCATCATCTATGGTTTGATCATCTTCCGTGGTTTTGTAGGTGACTCAATCGGAACTATTTCCAACACTTTGTCGTGGATGTCCTATAGTGCGTTATGGATGAATGAATTGTCATTTGCAAAACTGCAAGTATGACTGAAGTTGACAGTCATCTCTTCCCATGCTGTAGTTTCCCTTCACAATTCTATGGAAACATACCATCTTAGTGGTATTTCATCCAGTGTATGAACAAACGCTTGTACCCATTCTTCCTTCATTCCCAGTACCCATGCAGTTTGGCATGCAACTAGATGATCACTGCGATTATTCCTTCCATAATATTTCTTCCCTTGGTGTGATTTGTCTTCTCTGAATTGAAATTCCATTATTCGTTGACATACTTTCCATTCTACCATCAAGGCCTTTTGTGTATCCCACCATTTTCCCATAGTAGCCTTCAATGCTTCCTCCAACGCCAACAAGCGTTGAGGCTTTGATACTCTGTCTTTGAATTCGCTAATAAAAACTGTCAAATTAGGTAGTCCTTCGTTCATTGGCAACTCGATGACTTTCGTCGCTACCCACCACAGTGAATGAGTGACTCATGGACATTTCCTAATCGATACTTCATGTAACATGTTCTGCCACTTCTCTAGAACACCGTTAAAATCCATGATGCAGAGCTAGTACTTCACTAGCCCAGCTCTCCATCCACAGTGGGATTGATGTAATCTTCATAATGATGTAATCTATGTTGTCTAGCTTTGAATGATTGCTTTTCCATTGTTTAGCTCATAGCCTGATATTAGTTTCTTGAATGTCTCTTGAACCCTACTCTGTACTGGTTTAGTTACATTCTTTTCTTCATCCACCTTTAAAGTTATCTGCTGATTAATCGACTCTTGAGAGCACTGTTTTATTTGTTTATCATTCTGAATGTCTGAATGTTGTACTCGGATTGAGTTGTCCCATTGATCCACCTTTACAAAAAACACAAAAACATGATTTCTTAAGTTACCAAGCATACTTAGCCATAACCACTAAGTAGTTTCTTGGAGTGCTAACAAAATGGCGCCGTTGCCGGGGAGCGAGTTGAGAAGCTGATCTTCCTGGGAGACGACATAGATCTACTCTTTGATGATAGACAAGGGGTAGACATTTATTGGTTATAATCATCTATCTGGTGACTCCATGAAAGACGAATTCAGTGGCGACTCCACAATATTCGAATGTCAAAAGCATTTGCTTCTCTTTTGGCTCGGAGGTATGCACCTCTTGACTTTTCTTCAATTCCTGGTTTCCCACATGCAGTACCTGATATATCAGAATGGGGAGATTTTTTACCTATCTTCAAAGAGAAGAAAGATGATAATCCTGCTGACCACCTCCTCAAGTTTCATGAATGCATGGACCTATTAGATCTGCAACATGAAGATGTTCGTATGAAGATGTTCATGTATTCGTTGTACGGTGATGCACGTGTATGGTATTCTTCTTTACCTCCTTCATATATTTCATCTTTGAAAGACTTTCATAAAGCATTCAATGAGCGTTGCAAAAAGTTCTTTCCAGATGAGCTTTTATTTGATAATTGTTGTCAAGAATTTAACTTGCATAACAAGGCTGAAGATGTAAAGAAGGAAAGATCTCTCCATCATCTTTTTAATGATATTCATGATACTGTGCCTTCTCATCAACATAAACCACAAGTGGATGATAAAGGAGCTGAAGATTCTCCTATTAATAGTATTTCTGTTTTTTATCAATCTAAAGAATT
>LPNX010990866.1:333522-392122 GCA_001517045.1 Pseudotsuga menziesii | reverse complement strand
TACGTTTTAAGTTAAATTTGCAGTGTGAGTTGATTAAAATTAGGCGAAGGGGGGGACTCCAGATATACCCGAGAGTACTTGGAGTATGTCCAAAACTAAAACTTCACGGCTACCCGCAAGGAATATGTGGGCTGAAATAGTGTCTCTAGGGCTATTTTTCATAATGCACCCATTAGGGTGTGACAGAGATCGGCGCCCCGAGGTCACTTTTCAGAAGTTCCCGCTTCCTTTGGGTATTTTGCCACCGTGATGGTTTGATCTAGGTGTTGGATTTTCACCTGTTGGTTTGTTAATTTGGGAGAGTGAGTCCTAATTATACTAGTTACTCAAGTGCTTTTGATACAGCTTGACTGATCGGATGAACTATAGCAAAGTGTAGAGCATACACACCGGATTATTGTCGATTTTAATAGATTTTCAATGGATGTTCTTGTTTAAAAGAAAACCCTGCAGGAACCTCTTTCGATCCAAGTGGATCTCAATCGGGGAATCAAGGAGGGTTTAATTTTATAATAGATGAAAAACAAATGATAGGAAAAATAAAACAGATACACAATTCTAGTTTCCTAATTAGTCCTACCACGAATCTCTTTCCCCTTTCGGGTCAATCGGGAAGTCGTGGGGTAAGTATTACGATTACTTTGAAATGTAAAATATGGAATATGAAATTAATAATTAAATAAATTATACTACCCTACAGATTATATCAATACTAGTTTGAAAAGAAATGAGCAAAAAGCGACAAAAAGGACACCAATGCAAATCCCCCCAGGGGGGATGGGGAATGGGCTCGAATGAGCCCATTCAAAAAATATTTTTATTAACAGTGGTTACAATATTAGAGAACTGATATAATTCCTCTTGATTGTTATATGTAATGAAATCAAGAGCTTACAAAGTGCAAAAATTAAAGGTTTTAGTCAAACGGGAGACCCCTGGGGGGATTTGAACGCTCCTGAGGCCACCTCCGAACAACAACTTCCTTTATTTTCTGTAAAACCTGATAAAAACCAGCAAGCATATCAGACTGAAATATAACCAAAATCACTCTGAAAGTACCTTTGGGTCAGCTCACTTTTAACCAAAAAGGCAAGCTGAAAACTAGTTAAAAAGGGAAAATAGGAACCAAGGAAGGCAGGCTTTCCTTGGGATATTGGATTGCCTTTTGGGAATCCAATAATATATGCACTTTTATAGAATAATATTAAATTTTAACGTACAGCAAACAGAAATCAAATGCATGCAAGCTACAAATTTTCTTTTAAAAATTACATGCAAAAAAGGACGATTTTCCTAAAGCTAGATCTAGAAAGCTTATGAAACTTGTTAAGAGAAATATATAGACTATGAGCTTTGAGAGGATAGATCTATGTTGAAATTAATTTTAAGATGATAGATATAAACAAAATCAAATCTATGAACAAAGTAACCGGGTGAAAGAGTTGATCTTGAGGGAGGAAGAGGAGGACAGAAATGCTGGTTTCCTTGAAGATACACAGTGGAGCTTTCAGGTGGAATGTGGAAGGATTATTTCCTTTGAAGGTTTTGGAGAGAGTGAAGAAACAAACTAGATCAGCATCCTCTCCAATGTAGGAACCTGCAGCTCAGCTGAAATCAAGAAACTTACCGAAATACTTGTGAGATCTGATTAGTACATACACAGAGATTCAAAATAACATCCATATAAGCTTATAGGACATGTTGAATCTAGATATCTAAACATGCATCAAAGGAAAGAGATGGCCAATAAACTTATTGAAAAGCACCTTTCCTATCAAGATTATAATAAGCTTATTATCAATCTTAACAACGGATCTACAAGCAATTAGCAAATCATGAACACAGATACAGGTTACCTCAGTAAAATAATGGCAATCATCATCCACACATACAATGGCACAACACCATATTTCCTCCAAAGCTTCTCTTTATTTCAAATGAACAATACAACAGTACAATAGCAGCAGTACCTCAATCCTAGTTCTCACTCCCTTGGAAGAGGTTGTTGTGCTTGGATATATACAAAAACCAGGAGATCTAGCCCAGGGGGGCACAAATCCCAAGAAGATAGACCAAATATTCTGGTGGAGAGTCCATCAATGCCTGATCTATGTCTAACTGAGCCAGATCTGAGTCTCACTGAGTGCAATTGTTAATCAGAGAGCTGATCTGACTGACACCTCAACATGTTGACTGAAGCATCCACCAAAACTCATCCAGATGAGCCAAAACATGTTGAAGAGAGAGGGAGGGCGAAATTCCCCATAAAGGATGCTGAAGCTTAACTCTGGATCTGATTTGATCACCTCCTTCAATTAAGGATTTGTCAGATCCAGTCAATCTGCTTCAGATCTGACTGATTTCAATCAAATCGGCTGAGAATCCACTGATCTATGATTTTGGATTTGCTCCATTATTCATCAATTTATTAATTAAAATAATCAATAATTGATTTTTGGGGCTTTCTAACCTGAGTGATGGAAAATCACTCAAAACTAGGAAATAGTGGGTCCATGGGTTTACATGGTGCTCTTAGCTTGAAAATGAGCACCTGCATGAGTGAAACTGATAATTTGGCCCACTTTTATTACAAAATCAAATTTTCCAATTAAACTATTAAAAAATAGCCTAAGTTTTGGAAAAATTAAATTTTAATAAAAACACTGAAAAAACTAAAAAATTGAAAAATTGAAAAAACCTAGGGGGACTTAGACATGTTCATATTACTCGACCATGATGTCTAGAATGTTTATACATTGACACATAGACTCTAATAACCTCAATAGGCCTAAATGCCAAGCCGACCACCCCAACTTTGGAGGTATGGAGTGAAAAGCTCAGAAATTATCAGTCGTTTATTCAACAACCAATAATAAATAATAACCAAGGGAAAAAACACCCTAGGCTGATCGGATTGTCAAACAAAGTCTAAGAGACTGAGTCTTTTACGGACTCTATCATGCTAGAACATTTATTACAATTCTCCCATGGGGTATGAACATGTGATGTAGTACAACAAAGCTTCCCAGAAGCAAAACTGAAGGTTCTTTGAAGTCCGAACAAGTTATCCTTGTCCAGTTCACCAGGCTCACTTGATAAAAAACCACCAAGTACAACTTAGGTGGTAAAAGCATGAAGGTGTAGGTATGTTGTAGCTTTGGGTTGGTCCTTCCTCTTACTTGAGTGTATACTAGTCGTTTCCTTCCTCAATGTAGGGCCACTTAATCCCTTGTGGTCCCTTATCGCAGTTTTGTGTTCCAGTCACACCAAGACTCTCCTCAATCCTTCACCTAATCTCTTGCTAGAACCTCACCCCACTTTGTAGGATACCACACTCTTCCATGGCTTCCATCACAGTCTCATTGTAACTTCCATCCATATACCCCATATCATTCCATCCAATCCCTCACCTTTGCAGTACCCCCAGCCTCTGCACACCAGGGATTTACTCGTCGGAATTCATTTTTAGTATTCATTTTTCATAGATGAGCATCTTAATCAGCGGTTGCAATGACAATAGAAATCTTCCCCTCAATCCCTTAAAGCATTCTATTTTTACATCTCTATAGTATTGAACCGTGCCGACAACGAACTGAGTAATGTATGCTTCCAAAAAAATTTATATCCACACATCGATAGTCCTTGATGCTTTGTTGTTCACTCTTCGTAATTGTTGAATTAGTTATGGGGTTCACCGATCAGGTTCACCTCCTTGGAAACTCTTCTTATGGAAAGTAATTTGCGTCAACAACTCATATAGTATTATCGGAAACACATAGAATAATATCTAGTGAATATCCGAGTAGATATACCTTCCCAACAAATATTCTGTCGTCAACCTCGTGTTCTGTTTTTCTTTTGCTATAAATTCTCGAGCCTTGTTATCAAACCAGTCCTGGATTTTCTACTTCGTTGGATGCCACAACATGTCCTCTTCTTCTTCACACTATAGTCCCGAAAAAAATAAAAAAAAAATTATTGTCACTATCTTATCGATAGGGGTTCACTTCATAGATTTGTCGACACCCATTGACTCAAACTCCCTAAACATAGGCCTGGAGAGGTTTTACCCTATCCAGCAACACATCCGAAGCAGATGCAGTCTCACCTAATATGTCTCAGGGAGGGTTGTAGGAACATGTTTTCCGCAGAGGGAAGAGGACTTTTATAGTATCAGCTAGTTTATCGCAAGATTGACCAGAAATCAAGGGTTTAACTCATACCATTACCCAAATCAATGTATCATTATAGGCTACACTCGTACTTACTTAGATCAACCTAGACATGTAATCATCATAATTAACATTCAGGTTCATAACGATATCGACATATAACAACCCAATATACCTTACAAGATTTCGCATCATTCAGATTAAACTATGAAAACACAAAGATCGAATCATAATAGGCTTCACATGACTCACCATTTAATGCATAAGACAACAATACAGACAATAAAAAGAATTATGTCACCAACAGAGTCTTCATATCATTAATCCTTGAAATACATAGCAAAATTACAAAACATCCCTTAGCTGAGTAGCCTCAGACCAGAAAATAAATTCGTTCCTTCGAACTAAATCATATCTCTACGTCATGATATCCAATATTACATTTCTAACTCTACATATAGGCATACTAAACCGCTACAAAATGGTCCACTTGACCAATATCCTAAATAATTTGACCAAAATTCCCTAACTTATCGGTTTCTCCTTTCACTACGGTCGAATCTTATTTCTATCGATGTCTCTCTTATCGGTGGGGGAAGCACGCTTTGCACACCCTAACCCCTTTCCAACATTAAGCTTCTTGTAGAGATGATAGTGATGATGGTGGCCTTTTCTTGTCTTTGTTGTTATTCTAATGTTGGTTCAGACAGGAGGGATTTAGTAATGGATATTGTGCACCCTGGTGAATTGTTCCACAAGTCTATCTAGCGGTTTCGATGGAACATCATTTGGAAATTGAATTCCAACCAATGCTTCTTCATTCTTCATCGGTATTTTTTATATTGTTGTAGTATTGCAGGAACCAAAACTCTTCCTCATTGGTGAACCTGGTAGGGCGGGTCGTATCCTTAACTCAAAGAGGACTGGACCTAACTCAGCTTCCAATCCCATCCCTGCTTGCGGTGGAACATATCTGGAATTATTTTCCTCAACCATCATAGGTAACATGGCTTCAATCGTGGATCATGTGAGTGCAATGTCACTGATACCCATAGAAACCATACTTCTATAATGAACTGACTTCAGCCCTGGGTGTTGCAGAGAGAAATTCCTCATTTCAACATATTAGACTAAATTGAAAGTGAAGGGTGAATGAAACTAATATCCTCTTGTTTAGTTCGTTAGTCCTTCACACATGTAACAATCGACTGGAATAGTGGTAACATGATCCATCATGTGGATCAACTTTTTGACTCATCATATGGGAACTTCCATGGAATATCCCACTTTACTTTATGAGGTCATTATAATCATGACCGAAGTGGACTAAAAGCATGCCGTCAAATTCTCGCGATTTTTTCAATTTAATGCACTCCAGTTTTCCTATTAGAAATTACTGGCATTCAGTTATCATGTTTACATCGTCTGTATTTCTTGCGACAACGTCGTGCTCCTTGCAACCTTTTTTCTTCCCTTCACTAGATCTCCTTTCCTTTCAATAGTGCCACACTCCTTGCAACTTGTTTACTCTTTTCACATATCCTCTTTTCTTGCAACAGACTATGCCTTCGCAGTGAATTTTTGGTCTCCACCAGACACCGAGTCTACGACACATCATATTTTCCTTTGGTGGACTAGAAGTCTGCGAACAAAAAATAATATAAAATTTTGTTTGCTCCTTTCAATGTGACCAAGTCACAACTATTATGATATGGCTTCAGTTGACTTCCATTCACCAATCCTTGAACCTCTGTCTCATCCAACTTTTGCAATTTTACTGCTCCATCAATGATCTTCATGACGATATACGATCCTAACCAATGTGTTTTCAACTTACCTGGATGCTTGAGAAACTTCTTGTCATACATAAGAACAATTCCTCTAACCTCAAATTGCTTTCTATTAATGTGTTGATCATGGCATGCTTTTTTTCTTTGTTTTTCCACACTTTGATGAAATCCTGCTACAAAAAATTCTTCCTCTAGTTGCAAAAGTTGTGACAATATTTCTTCCACAACATTAACATCCATCATCTCTGTGATCGCAGGAATCCTTAATCTCGAGACAATATACTCCATAGGAATCACAACTTCCTGTCGATATACCAATCAAAATAGGGTTTGGCCTATCAATTTCTTACAAGTTGTGTTATATTCCCATCATACTGCTGAATTTTTCTAATCCCAGTCATAACTTTGAACATTGAAAACTTTTGTCAATGCATTCTCCATAATTTTGTTAAAGGATTCAATAGCTCCATTAGCTTGAGGATGATAAGTTGTTGTCCTTCTATGCTGAATCTAGAATTCCTCCATGAGTTTTTCAATCAATTGGTTGGCAAAGTGTGTAATTTGGTTACTTATTAAAATCTTAGGATGTCCAAATCGTGTCATGACGCTCTCAAATAAAAACCTTGCAACATTCACAGCAGTACAATCCTTTATTAGTGCTCCTTTGTCCCATCTAGGTACCAATGGCATTTCATCCCACTATGATGGATTTCCAATCCTTTGACAAACATCCCAGCTGCGACAATAAGCCTGGGAATCTACATGGATGGTAGGCCACCATAATCCTGGGTGCATGGTATGCCACCATAATATTGCATGCATGGTAGGCCACCATAATCATCGCTCGTGATCCAAAATGCAGCAACAAAGAATCTCATCAGGACCCATTTTATACAATTGTCCAACAATCAGTTGTAAATCCTCAACTCATGCAACCAACTGTTTCTTTTGCGCCAGGGTGAACTCAGCTGGTGTATAACCTGTAAGAAAAAATTATATCATATCTCTATATTGATCATCAAACATGGTTATGGAAAATAGTTGTGAATCAAGGAGATTATCATCCAGTTTAGTAGGCTCTTCAACACTTTCTATCCTTGAAAGATGGTTTGGTCCCAAATTCAATCAATTGTTTTTAACAATTATCTCAAAATCAAATTCCTAGAAGAGGAGAAGCCGTTGACAAATATCCCCCCCTCAACACTGGCTTATTAACTGGGTATTTCAATACATAATCGTTAGTATACATCTTAAAATGTCCACCTAGTAAATAATTTTTGAATTTGTGCAGTGCTTATACCATTGCTAACCTTCTATTTTTGTCGTGGTATAACTTTTTCTCTACAGTTGACAACTTCCTGCTAGCGAAGGAAATAGGATGACCGATCAATCCTTCATCAGGATGTGTTATTACCACAACGACCGTTATAGACGACACATCAGCATGAACATGAAAATCCATCTCCCATACTAGAAATACAAGTATTGGCATAGTAGCCATCTTTTTTTTCAACGTGTCCAGATTCTCTTGGCATCTCTGTGTCCATTGAAACTTAACATCTTTCTTCAAAATATTTTCCATTGGAACGATCACCTCTGCGTATCCTTTAATAAAAAAATTTAGTATCTAGTGTGTCCTAGTGTTGGTGTCAACTGTTTGACTATAGTAGGTGGTGGTAGATCGAGAATGATCATAATTTTGGCTAGATCGACCAGAATTCAATCGCGACATACTACATTACCTAATAGAACTCCAAATGGGGTGCAAAAGAAACATTTTCTCAAATTTAAGGAAATTTGATACTGGAGACAGCATTCCAACATCATTCTAAGGCTCTCAATATGGTTTTTTATAATCCAAAATACTATCCAATCATCAAAGTAGACTTCAAGAAATTTATGTATAAAATCTTTAAAGGCAGCTACAACAATTCTAGAAAAAATTGCAGGAGCATTCTTAAGTCCAAAGGGAATTACCGTATACTAGAAACATCCCCACTCTGTCGCAAAGGTAGTATTGTTCCAGTCTTCCTTTGCAATATTGATCTGATGGTATCCAAAAAATCCATTAGTGAACAAATACATTTCCTACCCTCTTACACTCTCCAGTACTTCATATGTAAACGGGGTTGGAAAAGGGTCATGTAAACAAGCATCATTCAATTTTCTTAGGTCAACACAAATTCTTACTTCGCCTGAGGTATTCTTGTCCTGGACTACTATTGGACTAATCCATTATGATTCTTCAACAGGTTTTATAACACTTGCCTCCAACATTCGGTCCAATTTGGCCTTGAATTTTTCTTTGTATTATGGATTCAAACAGTAGGGTCGCTTTGGGATTCATAGGTATTTTCATTTCACCGAGATCTCCGACTATTCCCTTCATATATGAAAATATGGTAGGGGAAAACTCATGTAATAACTCAGTGATCTTCCCTACATTTTCTTCATCCCAATAATCTCCAATATTGGCGAACTTTGGATTTTCATTCGAACCAATATTAACTTTCTTAATTTTAAGTGGACTTAGGAATTAGTCACTAGAAATACGAAAACCATCCACTACGTGCATCCCTTCTAACTCGAGTATGTTTATTTCGAGCAGGTCATCATCATCTGGTTCTCTTGTCACATTGTAGAACTCCATCCAATGGTTGATTGGTGTGTTGAATTGATGAAAATTTTTCGTTGTGATAGGGATTTCCTCAAATATCTTCTCTTTGATTATGTGTAGGGTAACATCAATTATTAGGTGATCATCTACAAACTCGAAGGTATGTGTGAATCTAGTGGCTATCTCTTCACACTCAATAGTTCCTTGTCATATTTCAACAAATGTATACCAATTCCTTGGTACCATGTCCAGTGTATGTATGAAGTGATGAACCCATTCTTGTCATGGATATTCCTACCATGTGTTGCGACAATGCTCAATATGTTCCACAGGATTTGACAATATTGTATACTTTCGACCAGTATAAGTGATCTCTTATCCAAATCCAATCTCCAACAATATTCTACATTGCAGCCATTCGGAGATAGATTGTTTATATCTACCCCACCATCTAGTGGGCATAGCTTTCAGCACAAATTCCAAGGTGGACAATCATTGCGATTGTGTAACTTTTGCTTCAAATTCTTATATAAAAGATGCAAGGTTCATTAAACCTTCATGTAGAGCCCCCAACTGGGTCTCTTTTAAACTTTTATTTACAGTCAGAAAATTCACTTTACATATACAGTTTGAAAATCTATCAATCTGTTTTTGTTTCTACTTCTAACAATTTACTGTTAACTGTGCAGGTAACAAAGATAAACACAGCATATAAACCTTTAAAATTCAATTAAAAGAATTTGCCATAATAATGCTAGAAAATACCTGTAGGTAGCTAGTAGGTCCGCCTTTGTTGCTGCCCTTGTTTGTCGTTTTTCCTTGCTTTTCCCTGCAGCCAAAATTCCTTCCCAAGTTCTGAAACTCAACTGGTCCAAACCAATTTTTCCACCCTGCCAACTGGCGAGGTCTTGCTGACCACCCAGCTCCAAAGGTACCCCTTTGGACCCCCGAGCCCAAACCGAGTACAAGCCCTAAGCTGTTGTATCCCCTCAACAAAAAAACAATCTCCAACAAAACCCCTTCTTTGCAGCTCTCTTCTCCCAAAACTTCTCAAAAAAACTAAGGTAAGGATGATCCCCTTCTCCTCCCTCCTTTCTCCCTCTTATCCCCATGTTTGTCGACCTCTCCCCATTACTACCCCTATCTTCATCATAAATTTACCCTCCCCCTTCCATCTACCATGTAAGTCCTCGAGCCCTCAACTTGGACTTGGACTTATTTAAATATTTAAATAATTATTAAAAGGTGTTGGTTGGGGTCACTTCTCAACCATAACTTCTAATTCAATTAAATTTTAATCATTTTATTTAATATAATAATTTTAAACATATCCTTACTCATATTTCAATTTTTGACCATTTAATTAATAAATAATAAATGTTATATATATTATATAGTTTAAACTTGCATGCCTCACCAATTTAATTTAATTAACAGTAATTGTCAATTGATTAATTACACTTACCTAATCATTTAATTAATGGTTTCTAATATTTATAATATGTAAATTCCCTTCAATTATAAATTCACTAATTCAATTTATCAATTATGAACAATAATCCTATCAATGTAAATCATAACATTATCAATGTGTAATCATATTAATTAAATAAAATTCACCACGATTTAATCGACTCATATACCTATTTCCATTTTAATTACAACTTAGTTTGTAATTAGCTAATTAACAATCATTACTAAAGATAAGCATAGTCTTGTTAAAATTAATTAACATCATTAACACATAATTAATTTAAGGGATCAAGTTACTATCAACTTATTTAACCTTGTAGTTACATTTCAACCCTTAGTCCTGGCTAATTAACTCATTAACAATCAATCAAGCATTCTAATAAATTGCATTAGTCACTACCTAGGTTAACCATTGCTTTGTTTATTATTCAACCATAATTAATTATTAATGGACAATAATTAACCATTAATCGACATTATTAATCCTAATCATCATTATTAACTTTAATCGACATTATTAACATTGATCAACAATAGTAAACGACAGTAATTAATATTAAGCGACACTAATTGACATTATTACTCAACAATATTTCATGTAATTCATAATATGTAGGCGAGTTATGTAAGCGTAGCTACTGCTTACATTCCTCACGTAAGTACACTAAAAGTAATAATTCACATACATCAATCATAATCAAGGAACTTATTATTTACCGACACATGTTTTAGCATAGTTTACAAGGTATGATCCATTAGCTTACTGAAATCCATGTTACGACAATTCATACATCACTGATTTACGACACATACTAACCAAGGGTTTTACACACCTACAGTTATATCTTGTTTTCACCCCTACTTCATGCTACATCTATTTACCTACATCATTACTAACTTCCACATCCTATCCTATCCTCTGCTGGACTACCCTGGAATGTCAAGTCATGACCAGTTCCAGCTAGAACCCGTAAGCGGAAGTGTCGACCACATCGACCAAGCTTCCCCAGCAGGCAACCACCAGTCATCATCACACACCTTGGGGAGCGCGCCGTAGCACAGCCCTCCCATGACTCTGGGTTTCGTGGATAAACGGTGGGTAAAGCCTCCACCCCCCTAATGGAACAAGGGACTATGTCTACTCGACATAACAACAGCGTTGCACTTGTACTCGGTCTGTCATCGTATAACCGATCTGGGCGGTTGAGTTTCCTGGAACCCTACCCCACCCATGTCAGAACATACATCATAATAAATAGCATAATAACCATAGGAAAGTAAATAATGCATCACTCGCATACCATTTTATCTTTAGAAGTCCATGTCCCCGAGGCCCTCCCACCTCGTAGGATCCAACTATCACTTAGCCGTTTCAACCTGTAAGTCAGTCCTCGACATACAATATAGGATATCGTGCATAATCCTCGATATGTACACATATATCTCATCATAACATGACAACAATAAACTCATTCATTCGACATGCACCTGGCATAACATTCATTATTTCAACATATATCTGTAACGGTATCCACGTACCCATCATTCAATAATTTCCATATATTTGACATAATTAACACATGATACATATCTAAACATGACTACCGACCATAATACTATCATCACACACACACATATATATATCGGCAAAATAATAGAACCATATGTCCACAGTGTCGTCAAACCGACGAGGTCTCACAATCAAACAAATACAACATATAATAGTAGTTCAGGTAGAAATGTCAAAACTGGGTGTTACACTTCATATGTAGGAAGATCGCTTGCCTCAACTACTACCCGTCGCATAGACCTAGTAATTCTTACACATCTTCTCATGGAAACTTCATGCATCTGATTCTACCAATTCTCTATTTCTTCTTCGGAATCAAATGTATAAGAGATAACACTCCTCCAACTCAAATTTCCATCAGATATTGGGTTTATATAGACATATCGAGAGGACATGATGTTATATATATGATCCAGGTAATTACCTTGTCCTTCATTGTTCACTAGTTCGACATATCTCTGTCCTTCCAGCGAATCAATTAGTGTGATCACCCTCATCTCTGAATCTTCAAATGACATGATTCTAATCTTAAAATTGACGATGGTCTTATTATCTATCACCCAGTCAATCCCTAAAAGTGCACGATATGGATTTGTATCATCAACAATGTCTATCACTTCAAATTTTGTGTATGTTCTCAAACCTTCTATCTCAACAGGTACTTGAGTGAGTCGACCAATGGGTAGAACCTTTGATGATTTGATAATATTAACTAAATGGGAGACCAATCTAGTCACGGCTTGTTTATTCTTTCCCATGTCTTCCTTGTTAATATATTGACATCATATCCCAAATCTAGAATGATATAATCCATGTCATAGTGTCCTATCTGCATAGTCATTCATAACTCATGACCAGTTTTTAATCTTTTCCCAACATGGTTAACTATTTATTTAGGTCGCACTTATTCTGTATTTTCTTCTATCAGTGTTGTCAATTATGCGACAACGTATTTATTGTGGATTAGTGCTAAACAACTTTTGAAAAATTCTTTTAGCTTACTAACATTTCTTGTTGTTGCTTCCTCAGTATTTGATTAAATCTTTCGAGCATCTCTCTTACTTGTCTTGATGTTGACGCTTGATTTGTGTCAACAAATCCTAGTCTGACACCAAAGAATACCTCCTTATCTTTCTATACATCGAATAGTACTTTCCTTTGTGCCGCAGGTTGCTCCTGCGGTTGTCCATGTTGTGCGTTTGGGTCTGCTCTAATCACAACACCTCCTCTTGTGACGACTACAATGTTTGCTTCTCTTGGCTTAGAAGAAATCATCTAAATGTTCTGGTTGTGGTTTGGATTAGGATTATGCACAGGGTTTGTATTTCCCATAGTTCGATCCTACCACTTTGCAATCAGTTGCAAACATTGTTCGACAATATGATAAAATTCTTTACAATACCAACATGTATTTGCAGGACTTGCAAAATGTCAAGAAAAGTTTAATGGTTGTCCATAGTTATAACATATGACTTGGCCTCTTCCTCGACCAAATCCTCCCCCTCCTTGTTGTATTTTTCCTTGACCTCGAAAATTTCCACCCCCCTAGGTTGAGGGTAGTGTTGTTGTGGCAGATATTGATTTTGTTGGTATTGTGGATAAGGGTATTGTGGTTGATGAAATTGTGTTGGTGGATATTGAGCAAGATGGTACTGAGCATGTGCTAATCTAGTTTGCATATGCTCATCATTCTTCATCAAGTAGGTATCCACCGTATTCTCTTACAGTAGCTGAAATGCTCTACAATCTTTCTCATTGTATCCTACAGATTTACAAAATTTACAATACAAGATAGCTGGTGTACTTACAATATTCTGTAAATACAAACATTATTTCGATCGATAGCCTCTAGTTTGACATATTCTATACCAAGGCATTCCTTGGGTGTTTATCGGGTTCGGCGCTCCCATAGTTCATGAGTGTCATATAATTATCGTTGTGGTGTCTGTCGGTTCTACATCTTGTACACCATAGTTCTTCTTGAACTTCCTTTCCTTTCTTGATGTCGTGGAGGTGCACCATAAGATTAGCCAATTGCGACTGAATCTGCATCATTCCTACACCGGTTTCTCCAATTGGCGAGGATTCTAGCTTCATTATTATTTCTAGGGATTATGTGTATGACACAATCTTCTGTTGCATCAATGGAATCCGGATGTGCGGCAACAAGGCAGAAATGAACCATTCCTTGTGTTGTACATATGACATATGGAAGCTTACTTTGGCCATTAATGTCTTGAATCTCTGGTCAAAGTCCTAGACAGAATCTGTAGGTAGTTGCTTGATTTATTTAATCTTTGTAATGCACTGCGACTCAAACTTAGGCTTTCTAAACTCATTTATCATTCCGATTCGAATATGGTCGAGTATTTTTTGCGCAACTCCTATTGGCACTATAGAAAACTTCATGAACTAGTTAAGCGCACAACCTCGTAGAGTTGTGACTGTCTGTGATTTTGTTATGTCCTCATCTTGGACCTGTAGCATAGTCCATATGGCTTCATAGAGAAACCAATGTTACTCTGGGTCTTCCAACCCATTTCCATTGAATATTGGCAACTTAATCTATGTTCCAGTCATTATGTTGGCTCCTGATACACTTGGGAAAAATTATGTAGTAGTCGGAATCCCTTTTCCACTATTCCCAATGTTAGTACTATTTATATTTACAAGCCTACTTGGAGACGAGTTTCGAGATCTTACCTCTGGTGATTTATGCAGCGTTGTAGGTATACAATACTCGTGCTCTGGTATTAGATTTTCTATTGATTCTTATGATTCCTCTTCTGTTTCAGATATCAGCTGGTATTCTTCTTCTTCATCGCAAGAGCCTTCCTCTAAGTGCAATGTAAGTTCGTAGTCCCATCCTCTAGTAGTACTACAACTTCTTCTTCATGTGACAGTTTTTCTTCTCTTTTGTGACCTAAATCTTCTTGTAGTTCTTAAATAACCAGCCTCTATTTCAGTTCCAGTATATCTGGGGAACATCTCACCCTAGTTTGCGCCATTCTTCACATAGTTTTGTTGCGACACACCTTCCTTTCTGTGCACAGCTTTCACCTATCACATTTGTAAGATTCATTTTTCATATACGAGCATCTTTATCCAAGTTTTCAAAGACAACAAATATCTTCCACTGGTTCCTTGGAAAAAATTTCGCTTCGCCTCACTATATGAGGTTATTGTGTCAACAACAAACTCAGTAATATATACTTGCAAAATTCTATCCACCCATAAATAAACATCCCTCAACATAGGGTTGCTTACACTTTTCAGTCGTTGAATCAACTGAGGATTCCACTCCTTCGGTTCTCCTCCTTGAAAATTTATTTGTTGAATTTCCAACTTTGACAACCACTCATGCAACACAATAGGAAATTTGGAAAAGAAAATTTTGTGAATATTTGTATACAGATATCGTCCCAAACATTCTGTTGGATTCCACTGAGATCCTTTACTATATTATTATGCAAACTCTAATGCTTTGAAATCCACCCAGTCTTGTATTTTTTCCTTCATTGAATACCACAACATATCCCTCACCAAAATGATTAAGGTCCCAGCAACTGAACTATTTGTTTGCGTTTGTCCTACCTTTGACCCATGTTCAGTCCCTTCCCTTGTGCACAACAAAGCCTAAGATATCGGCCAGGGAGATAAAGGCTCAGACAACAGCACCTATGATGCAGATGCAGTGTCACCCGAGATATCTTTCTATTGGGTAACTTCTAGAACCAAGTTTTCGCATTTGGGTGGGGGAATTTCACATCCCTTGGTCTTCTACCAAGGTGCTCGATGGAGGCTAGTCATGGGTGGGTTCTTGCTACTTACTATACATGGTTAATATTCGATACGACTTTTCCTTTGACAAAAATTATAACAACAAACCCAATGCAGCATAAATACATTCACAATAACCATGTGGAAAACACATATAAGATATGTCGAAAGCAAATAAACAAACATGAATTCACAATAACATATATATATATATATATATATATATATATATATATATATAAATGAATTAAGCACATTCATCATTCACACATTTAACACAGAATCTAACATGGAAACCTATCTGGGAAAAACCACAAAAGGCGCTCTTCATCTAGCATGAGAAATATATGGCACCTTTCGTATGCACACAAAGTTGTAGACTCTGTTATAGATCTTTCTTTCTTATCTATACATGATTATGTATCCTCTCATGGTCTCTGATCTTCTATTCTCTACTCTCCCTCTTCTAAGATATGTTGATGATCTGCACACAGAATGGATCAGCTCAATGTCCTCTTTGAATTCTACTAGTGATCTGCACACAACCTAGATCACCTAATCTTTCTTCTACACTACTGTGCACTCAGTTGCATGTTCTTCAACTCTTATCTATGGCTCAACAATTCAAAAAGATAAAAACAATACAAATCAGACTATCACTAAATTACCATACACTACTAATACTAACATCAATAGACCTTCTAGAGGCTAACCCACATACATCTTGGGTTTCTCCTTTTATAGGTTCCTACATGTCACTTTCATCCGTCTTCATACAGTTAGCCAACAGGTTGTCTTTCCTATTCTATCACCACATGACAATAGGAATTGACAACCTAACTTACAAATATGCTTTCATATGTGTGGCTCCCATCGACTCTATCCAACTTCGTACCCACGAGCTTTCCAACCTGTCACTTTCTAGTCATTGTGCCATTGCATGTCTTCTGACATGGTTAACTCTGTAGCATCCTTCCTTGTCGCACCCTTTCCTTTTGTTGTAGTTCATCTTCCTTCATGACCTCTCTTCTATCATGAACTTTATTCTTTCATGATGTTAGAATAGTAGTCCACCACTTAGTACCTTAGTATAAATCCTTAGTCATTTTATTGTCATTTACACAATGATATGCTATGGTTTGGGCTTAGGGAAGTCAATACAGCATAATAACCCGATATTTTGATGCTTTCACACCTATAGAAGCACTCCAGCTCAGTCAAACTCCACATGTGGTCCCTCGTTTATTTTTGATGCACCTCCATTCCTTAAATTGGGGAATTGTGGTTGACTAGGAGCGCTATGGGTGGTTTTAGCCCAATTTTTGGACTGTTGGAGCATTTAATGGCCACCTAGAGCCTGTCGTTCACCTTATTTTGCACACACATGCATGCCAAGGGGTCATTATTTCTCCAACACACCTCATCCATGTCCACACCTCCATTTCATGACCATTTCAACTGAGTTGGAGCGAGTTTGGCCCGCCTAGAGGGGATTGAGGCCAATTTGGCCAATTTCACATGTACACTCATTTTTGGCTTCTTAAGCATCACAAATTGCACTAGATGTAATATAAACCTCATATTCACATGTTATACAGTCAAATAATATCCAGTTTATGTTCACACTATGTATGCAGAATTGTTCCTCTTTCATGTTTTTTTGTTGATTTTTGCAAATAATTCGATTTGTGAGATTCTCTAGGATCCTAGATCTTGTTGCAGATCAAAATTATCACATGGTATCAGATCTGAGTGGATTTTAGTGAGTTTCATATCAATCTTGAGTGTTTAAGCTGCATTTTTTAGAGAATTTCCAGATAAAATTGAGTATTTTTTGCAGGACTTTTAGCAAATTTCTCACCATTAGTGCAAGCATAAATGGAATCAAACCCCATCTTTATTACACCCTTAAATTTATTCGATTGGAAGGTAGAAATGGTTATTCAATTGATATCTAAGGGTCTCTATAGAGTTTCTATGGCACAGAATTGGAGCCAAACTCTGCTGTAGAAAAATCTAAGTACTTCAATAGACTTGATAAAGCCTATGGATTTCTATGCCTGAGTATTTCAAGAGAGATCTTATTTCATATAGATAGTTTGACAACCTCAAATGAAGTCTAGGTCGAACTAGAATCGCTCTTTGGGGAAACTGATGAATTGAGAGGACATCAGCTTGAAAATGAGCTCATAAGCATGAGCCCAACACATTTTGAAACTATCCAGAAGTTCTTCACGAAGTTCAAGTATCTAGTGCTTCAGCTAAAGCAATGTGGAATTGAGAAGAAATAGGATCAGTTGATACTATCCATCCTTTCGAAGTTAGGCCCAAAATTTTCAGTTTTTGTAAGCACCTTTCATTCTTGCAAATTGACCCTTCGAAATTGGAAAATGCCAACACTAGCTAGATTCATGGAGTCCCTCACCCAGGAGAAAGACAAGCTAGTTCAAATGGGAACCATCAAAGATAGGGATCAAGCTTTGGCCATGGGTGTTTCAAATGACTCCGAGGGAAAGCAAAAGGCAAATAATTTGAAGCAGTCAGACAAGAGGAAACCCGATAAACCCAAAACTAGTGATGGGGGTTCGAATCCTCCTAAGAAGAAGGACAAGAAAGGGAAAGAGAAAACCAAATGCACATATTGACACAAGGGATGGCATTCAGAGATCTCTTGCAGGAATAAAACCATTGATCAAATGGTGCAGCTGCTGGAGAAAAATAACATCCCTATCCTAGATGGCGCAACTGCTGGAGAAAAACAGCATCCATGTCCTAGATAACGCAAGGAAGAAAGATGGCACCTCAAGTTTAGACAACAAAGAGAAATGTCATGCCTTGGTAGCATGAACTTATAATTCCTCAACCTTCTCTGTTGATTTAGGGGCATCTAGACATATGGTTACCACCAGAGAGCTCTTCTCCTCTATGCATTCGAATAGTGGCCCAACAGTTCGAATGGGAGATGACTCTAAATAAGTTAGTGAACCTAATACGACATAACTTGGTCAACCTACTACAACATAAGTTAGTGATCCTAATACAGCATAAGTTGCACGGATAATATCTAAACCTAATACGAGATAGATTCTGGACTTGATACAACACAAGTCTCATGGGAATGACTCTCGAAGTTGTACTCTCAACACATAGTTGGATTCAATCTAAGGTTAAATTTAATACAAATTTTACTTCAATCGAAGGTTGACTTCAATCCAAGTTTTACTTTAATCCTAGGGTGATTCAATCCATAGTGTACTTTTAAGCAATGTTGACTTCATTACAGAGTTGAATTTAAGCAAGGTTGACTTCAATTAAAGGTCGAATTCAATACAAGATTGTTTCCAATCCATACTTGACTTCAATCCAAGGTTTACTTCAACATTAACTTAATTTCAATGTTGAGTTTAATCCAAGGTCAACTTCAATACATGATTCACTTCAATCCAATGTTTACTTAATACTATTATTGAATTCAGAAAAGGGTAACTTCAAGGTTGACTTCAATCTAAGGTTCACTTCAATCTAAGGTTCACTTCAATCCATGCTTACCTTCAATCCAAGGTTAAATTCAATCAATGGTTAACATCAATCCAAGGATGACTTCAATTCAAGGTTGAATTCAATACACAGTTGACTCCAATCAAAGTTCACTTCAATCCAACGTTGACTTCAATATATAGTTGGCTTCTATGTAGGGTTGACTTCAAACTATAGTTCACTTTTAGGAAATGTTGAATTCAATCCAAGTCTTCAATTCATGGTTGAATTTAATCCAATTTTGAGTCCAATCCAATGGTTGAATTCAATCCATTAATAGTATTAAAATAATGAATTTAATCCATAGTTTACTCCAATCCAAGGTTGACTTTGACTCAAGATTGACTTCAGTCTTAGGTCGACTTCGATTCAAGATTGACTTCAGTTTCAGGTCAACTTCAATCCATGGATGACTTCAATGAAAGGTTGACTTCAATGCATGGTTAAATTTAATTCATGGTTTACTTCAATCAAAGGTTGACTTAATTATATTGTTAGCTTCAATACAAGGTTTACGTCAAGGTTTACTTCAATCCAAGGTTAACTTCAATCCAATGTTGCCTTCAATTCAATGTTGAATTCAATCCATAGTTGACTTCAATCAAAGGTGACTTAAATCCAAGGGTAACTTCAATATATTGTTGGATTTTAAGCAAGGTTGACTTAAATCTATAGTTTACTTTTAGGAAATATTGACTTCAATCAAGGGTTGACATCAATCCATAGTTGACTTCAATCTAAGGTTGACATCAATCCATGGTTGACTTCAATCTAAGTTTGACTTCAATTCATGGTGAACTTCACAACATGGTTGGCTTCAATCCAAGCTTGACTTGAATCCAAGGTTCAGTTCAATCCAAGGTTTAAATCAACGTAAGGTTGACTTCAATCCATAGGTTAATGTTAAGCAAGGTTGAATGTAATATAAAGGTGACTTTAATCCATAATGGAATTTTAAGCAAGGTTGAATTTAATCTAGGGGTGACTTTAATCCATAATGGACTTTTAAGCAAGGTTGACTTCATTCCATAGTCTACTTTTAAGTAAGGTTGAATTCAATCCATAGTTGACTTTAATCAAAGGTCGACCTCAATCCAAGAGTGACTTCAATCCATAATTAACTTCAATAAAAGGTTGAATTCAACATTGACTTCATTATAAGGTCAAGTTTAATCCATAATTGACTTCAATAAAAGGTTGAATTCAACATCGACTTCATTATAAGGTCAAGTTCAATCCAAAGTCGACTTCAATACATGGTTCACTTCAATCGAATGTTGATTTAATACCATTGTTAACTTCAGTATACGGTTGACATGAAGGTTCACTTCAATCCAAGGTTAACTTCAATCAATGGTCACCTTCAATCCAAGGTTGACTTCAATCAATGGTCAACTTCAATCCAAGGTTGACTTTAATTCAAGGTTGAATTCAATCCATGATTGACTTCAATCCAAGTCTGAATTCAATATATTGTTGGATTTTGAGCAGGGTTGACTTCAATCTATAGTTGACTTCAACCCAAGGTTGACTTCAACCTAAGGTTTTATTTAATCCAAGGTTGACTTTAAGCCATGGTTAAATTCAATCTAAGGTTGAATTTAATATATAGTTGAGTTCAAACCAAGGTTGACTTTAATACATAGTTGGATTTTGAGCAAGGTTGACTTCAACCCATGGTTGACTTCATCCAAATTTGACATCAATCCAAGATTGACTTCAACCCATGGTTGACTTCATTCCAAGGTTGACTTCAATCCATAGCTTACATTTAAGTAAGGTTAAATTCAATATAAGGTTAACTTCAAACAATGTTTCACTTTAATCCAAGGGTGACTTTAGTCCAGAGTTGACTTTTAAGCAAGGTTGAATTCAATCCAAAATTGACTTCAATCAAAGGTCGATTTCAATCAAATATTGACTTCAATCCATAATTGACTTTTAAGAAAGGTTGAATTCAATATAAGGTGGACTTCAATCCAAGGGTGACTTCAATCCAATCCTGACTTTCACTTAATTCATTTCAGTTTGAGAAAGAAGAACAAAATTCCATTGACACTCAATTATTCCATCAATTACATTCCATACAAAAATGGAAATATTGTGCATGTATTAAACACTTGCAAACTCTGTTAGATCAAAATGTAATAAACACATGCCAACTCTATTAGAGAATGCACACCATGCATGAAATGATTATCAAATACATGTGTATGTTTATACTAAGTAAATTACATGAATTTTTCTTGTTTTCTAAATATACTTTCAAGATTTATGCTTATTCATTATTTTAAAATTATTGCTTTATCATTATTCATCTTCCACATCATTGATGGCTCAAATGTATATATTATTTACATTGGCATCCCTAGGAAAGAATATGTAACAACCAGAATTAAATGAAATCAATTTTTGTTACAGATCCCATAGGATATCATAAAGTTTATTTATCATAATTATGGAAGATTATGCAAGTTTGTAGGGCCAAATTATGTAAAAAAATTGATTTTGACTGAGTTTATGTGTGTTGTTTTTTTTTAAATTTGCAAGAATGGTTGAACTTGAGATTTAGACATGGAAAGAATTTTGATTTCAATTAGCGATAAGGTCGATCAGAGCAACTTCCATAAAGTTTATTTCATTCAATTCTTCGTAGCACAGCCACTTAATTTATGGTTGGTGAAGATAGATAGGTCACAATTTAATGGCCACTAATAAGTTATCATTTAGTTGTTCGGACCTAATTCTAGTTAAATGAGTTATCTCTCACAAACCATGAGTTATCCACACATCAGCTAGTAGTTCTCCGTGCATCAGCTCCCAGTTATCCATGTACCAATTATTTTTTATATATTTTTTTAGTAATTGCTTATTTTGAATTTGTAACGACCTCCATAGAATGAATCTGGAAACTACAATTGTCTCGTCCTCATTTATAGATGAAAAAGAATAGGTGCTTTCCACCCTAAAATCTCAAATAAAATTACCCACTAGTGTAATTAAGACTAGCATACCCACAGAGTTTGTGGTTGGATCACACCGATAAGGATCAAATTGTTGAGAGATAGCGATAGAATGAAAGACAATTTGTAATTTTTTTAAATTCTTCATATTCTTCTAGTTAATTGGGTTCAACTATGAGTTATCCATGCCTAGCTACATGTTATCACCAATATTCTTCATGTTATCCATTTATCAACTATCAGTTATTTTTTATAGTCTTTTTTTAATCTTACATTCGTTTAGTTATCTACCATGAATTGTTGGCTATCCATTCAGCAACTATGAGCTATCCATGTATCAGTACTAGTTATCCATTCAACAGCTCCCAACTATTTTTTATGTTCTTTTTTTTATAATTATTTAGTTCGAATTTTGAACGACTGCCATAAAATCAATCTTGATAGTATACTTGTATCATCCTCATCCTTAGATGTAAAAGCATAGGTCGTAGTACACCCAAAATCTCAAATAAAAATGTATATCGGTAATTATCACAGCCACAAGTAAAGTCGCAGGTGAACCTCGATAGGAACAACTAGCCACTTAGTTTTGTGGAGATAGTTGGTTATTAAACAAATACTAAATATTAAACTATTTAGTACTAATATTAATATCAACATAAAACGAATACTATTTAATTATAACAATAAAAAACCATTGTTGTTATCGCTTTCTTTAACCACCACTTAAGTAAAGCTTATTTAAATCTTAATCAAGATGCATTTAAGCATAACAATATATGATAGGTTTTTGTATGGTCGACCAAACTCAAATCCGTTGTGGAGGAGAATTTAGGGTTCAGTTCAATGGCATCCGTAGGAGTTCCACCGTCACCCCCGATGGACGCAGCCCTCCGATGGTCGAGTACCTCTCCTTGTGTCCCTTCTTGCAGCCTCTGTCTACCAGCTTCGATAGGAAGCATGCATGCAAACCAGATTAGCACAGATCCCAGTCCAATAATCCTACAGGTTGCGTAGCCAAACATAGCCTCTTTTTCAAGTCATCTAGGTAGTGGGGAGTGGTAGAGAGATGAGGCTGGGGTTCGCGTAGTCTCGATGCATGAGCCCTTGTACCCTATCTGAATACAAAAAATGATCAGAGATCAATCCCTTTAAAACATGGCTGCTCCAACGGATCTAGTATTCTCGAGACGTGTCAAAGCTACCAGGACTCCTCAAGACCCTGAAGCCTTCTCGATTTTTGTAAGATATTTGAAGGGGGTCTCTCTTTGCTTGTGAGGGACCCCCCAAAAAAATGTTTTGAAGCTGAAATCCTTGATTCAATAGGTAGAAGGAGCCCTTCAAGGTTGTAGGGGCTTATCTTTGTAGGACAACAAATCTCAGACCACCAACAACTCCACAGCCTTGGGATCTCAAAGGATGCTTGCATCTCCATGGAGGCCAGCCTATAGGGAGGAAACAATAGACCCTCGACTTCTAAGCCTAAGTCCTTCAAGGATGCAACACGCGCAAGGCTCTCTGATGCACAAAATTCGGTCTGGATCCCACACCTGGTCTACATTGTAGATAAATCCGAGGAGGTTCCCACCTTGGAGATTACACAGCTAGAAGTCATTCAAAACATTCTCCAATTCAAGGAGCATACCCTAATCTATAAATTCAATGGATTGTGGCAAAAAAAAAATATCTCCTCGCGTGGATCAACTCAAACTAGCTCGAGGAATCTCAGGTTTTACTATGCTTTAAAGGGTTTTTCTAGTGATATTTCCTTCTCGAGAAGATCTTCTTTCTGCTACAAGAAAAGGGCCTTAGTTCTGGGGATCTGTGGGGATTTTTATAACCCCCTGTTTCCCTAAGTTTGATCCTCTAACTATGGTAGTGATGAAGGTTCCCATCTAGGTATAGCTTCCAAACTTACCAGTCCATTTCTGGACTCAATTGGTCTTCAAAGGGATAGACGACGCTCTGGGTTGTTATTTGTCCTTCAATGATTCTCGCTCAGCACAAGGTATTTTTACCTTTGGTCACATATACGCCACCATTGACATTATTTTATGGCTTCTCGACAAGATTAACTTGAAACTAGGAAGCTCCATCTGGAGTCAAGCCTTGCATAATGAAAAAACAGCCTTCAGGTGTAAGATCTGTAGACATATGGGCCACCTTCTCAATGCATGCTTGCAAAGGAAGACCCAATAGAAAAAACAATGAAGGCTCACAAAGCCAAAATATAGCAATCCCGCATGCCCTTGCATGAAGAAAACAATCAAGATGACCAACTTGATGAAGACTCGCCCCAAGAAAAATAGGATCAAAGACCCACTCCACCTCTGCCTGAGGTGCACATGCCTCTTCAAGAAGATGAAAGCACAAAAAGAGGCCTTCCATAAGGGAGAAAATGATATCATGAATATTCCTCTTCAGATTCTTATAAGGAACTCCACCATGATTCCAGTGACGCATGGAAACAGTCCATCACCTTCATCCTATCAACAGTCCTATCAACAGTCCATCACCTTCATGTACCAATCCCCAGAAATACAAAACGTTGTAGTCGATGATGTCAAACAAATTCTATTGTGGAACGATGTTTATTGGCTTGGAAGAGTGGAGATGGGCAGAGATTGGAAACTGCTATGATAGTGTTGTAATGTGGCCTTCATTTTGAATTCTTGTCCAATCCACCAAACTTTCAATGAAATTGCAAATTTGCAATGGACATGTGAAAACCTAATACCTATGTGATTTCATTTATTAAGAAATTAAATGGAAAATATGCTAATTCTAACGCCAAAGTATGTTATATATAACATAGTAATGTGCATGTTTAAAGTTGCTCATACAAATCTTGTGATTATCTTAGGGTTTTCAACATAACTGAATGAGAATAGTCGGGGGTGATTCAAATATGGATATATCAAGAATTGCAGGAAATAAGTATGAGAAATTTCTTCTATGAGCATGCATCATTCCCAGAGTTTGCATGGAAATCCCCAGAGTTTGTAATAACTAAAAAATTCATAAATCTTGTTTGTCATAAATCTTGTTCGTTAATAATTAAAAAATCCATAAATCTTGTTCGTCAATAATTAAAAATCTCATAAAAATGCAACCCCTTACGTAGCCCAAAAGATGAAAAAAATACGCCTATTGAGTAACAAGACGCTTCCGACAACTGTATGATACACATGAGAATTTGTTTGTAGTCGTGCTTGAAAAAAACTATGGGCAAGTGAATCCAAACCTACGTCTATGTAGCTGTCCATGTCCATCAACCTAGTTCTAAAAAATTTAAACTATTGGCTAATTATGACATAGAAACCTGTATCTTCAATGTTAACCCATGTGTATTGCTAGCATTTCTTGGCATCAAATGGTCTTATGAAAACTATTAAATAGATGATTTGAAGAACAACACAATGAATTTTGAGGTTGATGGCATGAAAGTAACCTGACCACTTGTCCACACCAATATCCATGATATATAAATCCAATCTAAGAAAATATGGAACATAATGTCATGGATAAGATATATTCTCCAACATCAAAAAAATGAGATGATTGTATAAAGCCAAGGACAAAAAGTTCAGTAAGCCGGAGGAGCATTCATTTCTTCGATAGTGATTTCGAGGAAGCTTGGGAAAGCTGGTAAAAGGGAGAAATGAACTCTCATCCAGAAATAACATAATGGTAAAATTATTTCATTGGATTCGAATAGAAACACATGATTCATCAAGGTATGACAAAACCAATAGCCTAGATCAGTTCCTTAGACAGATGGATATCGCATGGATGTTCTGGATAATGCGCTCAGAGGCACTCCCACAAGATTGTGGGTCATACATAAATATGGCATACCAAATTGGGACACCACTTAGGTGACAACGATGATAAAATTCATGTCATTCATGCATGCCAATATGGTAAAATAAATATTCATAGGAGATACCAATCCATATGAGCACATCGACTTGTCTGACCACAACTGGGACTCAAATGAATTATAACCACAATTTTGGGTTCATCGGGTTTTTCATGATATTGTTCCTATCTCAAATATTGGTACTTACATGAAGAAACAATATTGGTACTTACATGAAGAAACAAGATGACTGATTGCATGGTGGAAGACGATGCACGTAAAAAAAAATCAAGAATTTTCTTTTTAGCAACCAGTGACCTGGTGATGGAAGAATTGTCAATGATCACCAACAATTTGTGGAATGTGGGATATTCATATTTATTTCCTACACATCAATAATTGGAAAACCTCACATTCATGGATCTCGAAAAAATATCGCCTCTCTTTTGTGCAAAGGTAGACAAGGAGAACTCTGATTCATATGAGCTCGAGCATTTGTAGCAATTAACTTTCAAGGATTCAGAAGGATCCTAAGAAATAAGTCAAAAAAAATCTAAGGAGACAAAATAAATCTATGCACAACCTTTGAAGTTGCAAAAATTCAATATCAGTACTAAAGATAAACCAAAGATGAAAGCCATCGAGGATTACTGGGACGAGCAAATGGTGTCTGAGGTCGCATCACTCTTGAAAGAAGATGGTGATCTATTTCCAAAAATATTTACAGAACTTAAAGGGATTCATGGATATTTGGGTGAAATTAATATTGTGTTGAAACCAAACTCTAAGCCTAATAAGCATCGATGGTATAGATTGAATCCCTGAGTAAAGCAAAAGGTGAAAAAGGAGATTGATTTAATGTTAAGCACATGTTTGATTTTTCTAGTAGATGAATAAGATTGGATGAGTCTGGACATCACCTAGAGAAAGAAAGATATAGAATAAATTAGGGTATGCGTCGATTATCATAGCCTAAATTTTGCATGTGTCCATGACTCGTTTCCAACACTGTTTAGCGATGAAGTGCTAGAACAAGTAGCAGGAAATTAGGCATATTCGTTCACTGATGTATTGTCAAGCTATTACTAGGTCAGGATTGTTGAAGAGGATAATAATAATACCACATACACTACAAAATGGGGATCATTCTATTATAATGTGATGCCATTTGGGTTGAAAAATGCACTAAGTGTTTTCTCAAGGATAGTGATCACAAATTTTTGTGAATTTCTTCATAAGTTCTTGGAAGTATATCTAGATGATTCGACAGTCTACAACTTCCTCAAAGACCATGTTGCACTTATTCAAATCATGTTAGATAATTGCAGACAAACGGGAGTTTATTTGAACTTGTGATAGTGTATCTTTTACATTCCTTTTGGCAACTTGTTGGGCCATATTGTTTGCAAAGATGGATTTATAGTAGATCCTGCAAAAATTGCAGCAATTGTGAACCTATAGGCACCAACATCGGTAAAGTGGTTGTGATATACCTTGGGACACACCAAGAATTATAGAACATTCATATACAACTACACATCTATCTATTTTCCCTTAGAACAATAATTGAAGAAAATGTAAATTTCCAAATGGAATGATGCTTTTGAAAAAGCTTTCACAACATTGAAAGAGAGAATGGTAAACACCCTAATCCTAGCATTTCCCGATTGGAAAAAGGATTTACATGTACATGTGGATGCATTTTGGATCTCTCTTGGAACTATATTGGCTCAACCAAGAGAAGGCGAGATGATATCCTTCATGACAATGCCTATGGCTCTAAACATACTTTGCAAGAATTGAAGTCTATAGCACAAGTGGCCTACACTGATTTACAATAGTTGGGTCACTTTGCAAATATAGAGATTCAATAGTTAGAACAACATAATCCTACCCTCATAGATATAGATAAATGCCAACATTTTTTAGTTAGAAACAACATTTTTGTAGGAAAATGATGAACCAAGTTGGACAAATTTGAAGATCTCAGAAAGTAGGATTTTGCAGAGGTACCATAGTTTGGATCCTTCGTTTGAATATATAGTAGTCGAGGATGTGCAAGGATCATCAACGTAAAAAAATTGACTTGAGCAAGAATCAACCCTTCTAGTTGGGGCCTATGGATCCTTCGTTTTGGAGAGAATTGCAAAATGCACAAGAGAAAAGGAACAAAGAAGGATGTGCGGGGTAAAGGAGAGAGAGTTGTGAAGAAAGGTACCAACAAACACAATCATTTTGGACCTCCCATCGCTAGTATAAAATGAAGTAGAATATAACCAGAAAAGGAGAGAAGAGAAGAGAAGAGAGGCAACACTGAGAGAGAGGAAGTAGAGCAATAGAAGATATAGCCAGCCATATCCTCAGTGAGGGATAATGTATTTTCCTTTTTGAGTTTTGTTTATCTGTTTTGGGCACCTAAATTTTATTTGTTTTTCTTGTCTACTCAATGTCGATCTATTGTGTTCTTTGTTTATCTAGTATTAGTTGTGTTAATGTTGTGAGATGTCATAGGTAATGTTGTGATATCTTAGATGAATTTTGTTTTGATCTAAATGGTAATCACCTGTAACAAGTTTATCCTTGTAGTTAACCACTCCCCATCACACAGGTCTAGGTACTACTTTGAGTGAGACCTTCCTCTTCGAGGGATTGAAAATCTGAGCAATCTAGACTACAATGGCACCTTTGTTGGCCCATGCACAACAACCCAACCTCAACCTTGTCCCAACACTCTTGATTGGTGGTGTGAACCACTGTTGTATTAAGGGAAAAGCTATTAGAAGTTGTTTCCTTAGCGACCAATGCCTTGAAGGAGGACTTAATTTTATTGTTACTATTATTGTTCTTGTTCTTGATATAAACACTGTTCAACTGTAGTAGTTATTTTAGCATCCAAATATGCAAAAGGATTTGCCTGATAAAAGTAAATTTCTTAAATAGTAGAGGTATTATATACATGAAGTACCATGATTTATATGGCATGTATATTGGCCAATGCAAATGTCACTTATAATTTAGAGTGTAACACCCCGGTTTTGACCCCGTTTGGATTAAATATATATGATGTATATATTGTAATTAATCATGGCATGGAGCTAAAGGAAAAAGCCCCACTATCAATTTAGCGTTTTATGTTTGGGCGATTAAAAATCGTTGTCGATGGTATTTTGTGCTAGCTGGCACATTATAATTTGGATATCATGTAAATATGCAATTTAAATTAAATACCCACAACCAGTTATGTCAATGCAACAATAATGAGATGGGGGCATGATTTCCTAAGGATAAGGAGGGGGGGGGAGATGTTTAACCTTGAACCAATGGGGAAAAGCCAAATGTCAAAGGGAGAACCCATCAAAACTGTCAACTACCTTTCTTGTCTTATTCACCCAATCATTTATTACTGCCAGAAATTGGTTGAGCTGGTTATTGCATGGGATGGGCAAGGCATGACAGTCCAAATTCGAATTGGAGAAGCCATCAGTTTTTGGAAATGCGTTTTGACTCCTTGGGTAAGTAAAAACCCAAAAACATCTGCCCATTCCCACATGCTTTCACATTTTCATGTTTTCCTCACCATTTTTCCTTCACGTTGGGATCGTGGAGGCAGTTGGAACTTTATGTCTGTGTATCCATTCACATTTTTGGTTGTTTACCTCATTTTCCTCAGGCTGGGAAATCATTTTTGGTAATGCCAGCGAGTGGGAGAAGAGACTTTGGGTGTTGTTGAGTCCGTTTTGTCCACGTTAGGGTCATAAATGGCTCTGGAAATCAAATTGCTGCTAGAGGGCTGTTTTTATCCATCTTGGTAAATCATTTTGTTGCCGAAACCATTTTTGCTCAACCCAAATTTTTTTATTCTATTGTGTGTGCATATTTTTCTTTGATCTGAACTAGTTTGGGGAGTGGAAATGGGGTATGAAATAGCTTGATAAACCTAGTGTGAGAAGGAATGTCACAGATAGATCTAGGGGGTTGGTTTTCTTCTTTGCACACCCTGAATAACACTGAATGGGAAGGCATAATCTGAGGGACTGTGTAGCAGAGAAGGGAGTGCTGCCTTGTGTTGGTGTGTATATGTTTTAGAATATAGGCTAGATCTAGTGCAGGTGTCTATAGCTATGTGGTTTAGCTCACTAGCTTAGCAGTCAGCCTTTCCAGCTCCTTTGCAGAAAACCCAATTGTGTTGGCTTGGTTGAGTTCTTGTTGTATCCTTGGCTATGTGTGAGTCTGCTAGTGTTCCCTTAATCCTTGTGGGAGTCATGCCCAGCTCAAGGGTGGCAATGCTGCTGAGAGATTGATGATCACACTGGCCTATGGTTGGGTGGAACGTTGCAGCGACATAGCTGGTTGCGGGACAAGCTTCTTTCAAGATAAGTATTCTTGCCTATGTTAATCTCTACATTTGTATTTGCTTAATGAAATATGATGAACATGTTTAATGTGTTGAATTGATGAATTGCTTCCACTATATAATTGAAATTGTATGCATTGATGTATGTTTTATGTCAATGTGTTTTTATAATTACGTTCATGGGGCTAGATTGCTCGGATTAGACAGCACTACGGTCGTGTTCTCTCTCTGGTGGATGAGAGGGGACGTGACAGAGTATTTATATCCATGCACTTTGTGCACTTTCCTCTTAAGAATACATATATGCATGAATCTTGGCTAGTTAAGGTATACTCATGGCATGAATGTGTGTAGGACTTGAAACATGTTGTTCTTTCCTCTACATGCAATATTGGAGGTTGTGACTATCAATGGAAAACTTGGTAATACATCCATGAATGTATGCAATCCAATGAGCTTATTGAAATAATAAGTAATGGATGTTATAAGTTGATTTCATAATGAAGTTGCTTTATTGTTCAATGTTTTTTTTCTCTTAGCCTTAGCTCTTTGCACCTTCAAATCTTTCTTCAAATTCCCAATATATATGCCCATGTTCATGAGATGAATATCCACTAAAAGCATATTTATACTCCTTGATTACATTCTCTATGCATAATTTTTGTCATAGATATCCTCATGCTAGAAGGGATGATGCAAGTTCCTGTTTTTACTTATTGATATGCAATGACTACAATCCATTTATTTTCAAGAAATCATTCTTCTAATTTCACTTTCATGACACCACCAAAAATATAACACTCTTTGAATTATTGGTCAATCCCATTGCATTATCGGAATTACAAATATGATTGGCCTCTTTAGTTCAAGGACTATGATTCCATATTTTTGGTATAAGTATGGAGCTCATCCATCTTGACTTAATAATGAAATTAGGAATATTATTTATAAGAATGTTATCAAGGAGACATGGGCCTTCCTATCCATACTTTCATAGTATAAGGAAATACATGCAAAATACTTGAAGGCTTGGGATTTCATATGCCCTAATCAACTCCTTAGATTGGATTCAATCCAAAAATGGATTAGAAAAAAAAAATTTCCTTTGTAACAGTATCCATAGTGCTTGTGGTAAGGATAAACATATAACATCCCAATTATTTAAGGGGGTCTACAAAGCTGATTTACCAAGATTCGTGTATTTCCTACAGTTGATTCAACCATGTAGGTTGGGTTTCCCAAGCTTGCTTGATCGGAATGGGTTGAGTTTTCCTCATGTGCTTGAGCCCATATCACTACTTGGAACAAATGAAGAATTGAAAATACGTAGCATTGACTTGTGATCAACACGCTTGAATTGACTAGAGGTGTTATAAAAACATATTCCATATTGGTCCTTGCATTAGTAGAAACAAAAGGGGGAGGTATAATGGTTTGATGATATTGGGGGATCTGGATGTTTATAAGGTCTTGAAAAAATCATGTATCATCTACAATTTGATCCAATGATTTGGACATCATCCTACTTTGTTCGATCATGTTTCTAGTCCTATCCACCTCTTTTTTCCTCCCTTGATCATTTTCCATTGTCTGTTGCAGCTTTATTTATTCTTTTTTCTTCCTTTCCCCTTGTTTTTTGTGAGTCTTTTTCTTGCCTTTCTTTCTCTCTTTGTATCCTTTACTATCCTCATTTTTTAGCCACTAGAATCCTTGTTGCCTTCTTCTCCTTTGCTAATTCCTTCTTTTAATGTTTTAAATATTGCATCTTGTTTTTATTTTGTTCTGTCTCAACCAATAGTTTGATGCAGTCTTCTGAAGTAAGTAGTTATGCCAACTCCTGCTTAATCAAATATAGTCTGTTATTCTTGTCATTTTTTTCTCTCGCACTCTCTCCCTTGTAAAGCTTCAGAATTGATTGAGTACCAGTGTGGTACCTCATTCAATGCGAGGATCATCTTAGAGCAGTGATTCATCCACATTATCTTCTTTAGTCAGCACTTCATTGTTTGCATTATGTTCTTGTAAATCCCCTTCTTCCACATAATAACGGGCAAATTGGTTGCTGACGATAGATGGAAGTAAAAGCATGTTAAGGATTTCACCATTGGTGTCGGTGACATATGTTAATCCATATTCATCATTGTTTCCTCTTAACGCTTAGGATGTGGTAGTTGGGTTGGCATTATTGGTTTCTTTGTGTCGTTTCCTCTTGCTTTGCCACCATCAACCACATTCATATTGTCAGTGCCATTGTGATTTTGCTCTACAAAATATGTCTAGGTCTTTTATATGATCCAATAACTTCATTGTTCTATGCAGTCGGTTCATGAACATGCTCTGGAGAACCTATATGTTTTTCATTTGATACAATAACCTCGTCGTTATTGACGACTAGTTCATGGTCATATTGAGTAGCAATGACATATTCATCATTGTCACCCAATGGCTATCAATGTCCATAGGAGAGGGATAAGATGTTGTTTTCAACATCTGAATCTTCATTGTCATGTACATCAAAGTCTTGGATACATAGAGTATCATGGAGAAGAGCATCGAAATTAAGCGGACAGATTCCAATCTGCTTAGATCCAACCTTGATATTTGAGGGTGTGAGAGCCCTTTTAAAAGATGTACTTGCAAGTTCCATTAATTCAAGCCTCTTGACCTCCCTCCTTGGGTTCTTTTCCATCCATGACACTCTCGCAGGCTTAAAGAAATACTTGAAATTTCCAAACATACTAACATCAAGAAGTTTCAACTTGTACATAGTATGGGAGGCAAGGTCAACAAGTCAATGCCCAACTTATGTGCATCCTCAATGTTTTTTACAACTATGTGGCTACCATGGTCATCGAAAATCAGCAAGTGTCTATTTTTATGTGAGACGACACTAGGTATAAATATTGTAAAGTGACAAATCCAATTCAAATCCAATTCTTTATTCATCCATGCATGCGTATGTACAACCATGAATGCTCCTATTTCATAGTTTTGGATATAGTTTTTCAACTATATCTATCCCTTGAATAGATAAAACCAATGATTGATGCATCGATTGCATTTACACAACACATAATGGTTATCTACTCCTAATTATTGGGAGAAAAAGTCACACATTCTTGCTCCCTCTCTCAGCAACTACCTGCATGCCATAATTCCTCCTTGCTTGTAAACCTCTTCCGTCACAATTCCATACATGGTCTAGACTATAGGCATGTTTCTCATACATAGTAAATATTGTGTCATAGAACTTGGGCACAGCTGCAAGACATAGATTTATAGCCTTGTTGAGGCCTAGAAAATCGCAGGCAACAACAGCAAGGGATTCTCCCCAGTCAACGTTCCCAACTAGTCCGTGACTGTTTGGTACGGGGAATCCGTCTGGTTTACAGTCTGGCTACCATAGGTCAAATAACAAAAATAAAAGGTTTTACCAGTTGCAGCCCGGTCCACCATGTATATTTTTGTGTTTTTAGTTTTAAGTATGAGATGCAAGTGCCTATCTAAAATGTAGATTGATGGAGAATACGAGGAGTGGTCACAATGTGATGTGCAGGTTTTACCTCTCGTCCTAAACTCTCTCGCATCTAAATCACACACAGCAAGAAAACTAAAACTAACTTAACTAAACTGTCCCTAGGGAGCGAGATTATCATTTAATAAGTAATGTATTACTTGTTCATGCATTAAGAAAAATCACAGGTAGTTGTTCTTTATTTCAAAACACATAAACATGAATAGATAGATGAACAACAAGATAGCTCATTGTTTATGAAAAGCATTCATTACTCATAGTGGAAATTCCATAAAATAAACTAGAGAGCATCCATACAAGAACATAGGTTCAACAAGTTAGAATGATCTCACAGTTAATGGACAAGAGCTGAAAATGAAATAGTTCCCCTTCAACAACATCCATTGCACAACATTTGAACATTCCACCAAAGCTTTCTCCAACAGGAAAAATTGTAATTATCTATTGCAAAATGAAGTAGTTCCTCTTACAACATGTTCTCACAAGTATAACTAGGAAAAAGTCCCGTCTCTATCTAACTCTCCTATACTTATACAAGAGGCAAAACTTTTGGGCTACCCCAAATGACTCTTAGGCTTCCCCAACGTTTCAACTCCCAAAAATCGTCCTATAGTAAGTGCTCATACATTTTACAATATATTACATTTAAAACAAACTTAATAAATCACTTTTAAGTGGAGGGCCCTGCTTGATCATTTAAGAACTTTTTCCATGCTTGGGCCTTAGCTGCTATGCTCTCAAACTCTAAAGGCTCTAGAAAATGAATGTTGATCTCAAACTTTGCAGCCTGATTTTTAACCACTTCAATTCTTGCTGAGCTTAAGCATAACTGATCCTCAAGTAAGTGAACACTGACTGCTGAATGAGCTACTTCATTCTTGAGGATCTCCTCATCCAGGATCTTGACTTACTAAATCCTCTTCTCATCCTCTTGATATCTGCTCTGTAGAATTTATGTGAACAGCTCATGCTCTGGTAATGCATCTAATCTTTGTTCAGCAGTAACTTGGCATCTATTGTAGGTGATCAACACCCTTCTGCAATATTCAGTACAAGCTCCTCTTGTTTTCTTCACAGCCTTCTTGAACTCTTTTGCTATATTTATTGCAAACTCTAACAAATCATAGTCCCGCTTTAAGTTTTGTTGATCTTTGGCTGGTAAACCTGCAGGAATTTCTTCATTGGCTTCCATCCTTCCAGTCAAGACTTCCAGTATGTCCTGAGACTTATCTACAAAATATGAGGTAGTCTCCAAAATTTCCTCCAATCTGTCATCTACCTGCAAGATTTTGCATCTTTCCTCTTCAATAGACACCTATAGCTGGTGCATTCTTCTTCTTTGGGCTAGCACATGCTCTTTAATAGGTTGAATATCAGTTTGTTGTTCACTGGCCTCTTTCAATGATGCTTTTAATGAAGCAATTTGTCCTTCAAAATCTGATGCCTTCATTTGAAATTGCTTTTCTTTCTCCTCCATGGTAGCCCTTTGTGTTTCCAACTCCCCAACTTGGCTTTACAACTAGTCTTTTTCTGCAGTAAGATTTTCATATGCTATTTTGAGTCCATCCCTTTCTGTCCTCAGCTCCTGATATTCTTGTTGTAACCTTTGCAATTCTGTTAGGTTATTCTAAGCATCTCTTCATGTCCTTTCAATGGAAACTTCCAAAGTCATCTTGTTTGCTTGGACAGACTGAAGTTCTACTTTTGAAGTCTTCACTTCATTTTGCATGTCTTCAAATTTTCTCTTTAATCTATTGCCTTCATCCCTCTCCTTTCTCAGGGTGTCCTTTAACTGAGCTGTATTTTTCCTTGATTGCTCAAGGTCTGTCATTAGTTGATCCACATTGTCCTCAGTGGTGTGGATTAATGCTACTCTAGCTCTGGCTCTCAGTCTTGGATCTTTATCTTTCCCATGCACCAAGGTTTTATCAGTGACCATCATCCCTGATTGTCCACCTGTTTCAACCTTCTTCTCAGTCCTTTTTACAATCCTCTTCTTTTCTTTTTCATAAAAATTGGTGCTAAAATCTGGGACTTCTTCTCCTTTATTCTGCTCAAAAGGTATCAGACTCAATTCAGAGAAAAAAACTTGCCCTAAATTGCTGCCAGAAGTTGCAGCAGGCTCCTGAGAGTCAGGACAATCTTGATCCTGTACTTCTTGAATATCTACTGGGTCAGAAGTTTGTTGGTCTGTTGTGGATCCTGTCAGCTTCATACTTTCAGCTTTTTTCTTCTTCAGCTCTTCAACTGCTTTCTTCTTTCTTTCTTCTTCTTCCTTCTTCGTAGCTTCCTCTGCACTATTTGCTGCTTCTTGTTCAGCTTTCTTCCTTTCTTCTTCTTCACTTTGAGTCAGCTCTCAGCCTCTTATGCTAGCCTCCTAGCATCCTCTTCTCTTTTCCTGGCCTCCTCTTCATCAGCTTTCTTCTGTTCAATTTGGCCCTTACCGCCTTTAGTGGTGATCTTCTATTTGAATCTTCTCTTCAATGCAGTCATGTTCCTTGCATTCCTGAAAATTTCTTCGTCTTTGTCCCAGTAGTTTGTATATTCAAAGTGAACATTTGCCTCCTTGCAATGTTCTGCAACTTTCTTTTGGGAATCATTTCTGTGGAATTTCATCTCCCCAAAGTGAAAGTGATCCAATTCTTGTACAAACTCAGCAGTTAGTTTAACCTTTGAAAATTTATAGCTTCCCAGCCTGAAAGGTATGGGAGGATAAGTTGTGTTCTTGTGTTCAAACAGAAAACTCCCTACACCATCTAGGTAAACCTGCCTGACTGCTTCTTCATGCACCACAAAATCAGCGGCATACTTGGGGAGCAAGGAAGGTGCCCTAGAGCAACCATACATCCTAATGTACATCCCCTCCTCAGTCAAATAATAATTTGCATACTCCTCGATGACTTTGAATTCCTCCTCAGACATATAATTGCATTATGTTAGGAAGATCAAAGTATATAAAGGCATAATAAAATGTTCACAAAATTCTTTATAATGGCTATAATATTTGTGTGCCCACAACAACTTGTAGGCTATGTACACAAGGGTTCTGTCTTTGTCCCACATGCACCCTAGGGCTGGAAATGGTTGGGTGCATAGTATACAGTCTATTAATATGGAGCTCATATAGAACTCAGACTTCTTCTGAGACACCCCTCCCAGAGCTGAAGAAATGGAAGTTGAGAGACTGTTGGACACAATGTTCACCCAGTTGAATACAATCCCCTGGGTGGCTACATAGAAAATAATGGGAACCCAACCCAACTTGAAACTCTTACCATGTGCTCTCCCAAAAACTCTGTTCAACATTAATGATATAAACCTATAAGGGGTTCTGAGATTGGCTGTGTCATACTCCCCCGATGGCCTGGTTCGAAAGTTCTTACCAGGTATCATCATCCTCTTTAGTGTTTCAACCAGGTCTAAGTTAATTTCTTTCAACCAATCTTCAGTTAGGTAAACCTGGGCTAGAGGTAAGTGATATGCTAATGAGACATAACCAGGAGTGTAAGCAGCATAGCCATGTTTGGCAGTATTGGCCAGAATCATAGTTGTCACATCTGCCCTAGGCAGAATCCATCCGATCACTTCGAAGCATGGGAATATTTCAGGTCTAGTAGCTATCTTCATCAGGGAATATTTTTCAATGTTGGCGTATATGGTTAGTTCTTCAAACCCTACATCAGGCATTTATTGGTTTGAAATCAGTCGATATATCTCACCCCACTTGTAGTCAAGCTCTACCCCTGTGGTAGCTTTAGTATCTTCATAAATATATTCAACCTTCGTAATAATTTCCACATCAGGTTCCCCCTCAGCAATAGGAGCCTTCTTTTTCTGTTCCCCCTCAGCAACAGGAGCCTTCTTTTTCTGTCTTTTTGACATATCTCCTTTGAAGAAGTTGCCCTATCATAAACCAAACATGATTTTAGGCTATTTGATATATCATTCAACGTTGTAAGAATGAATAAAAACTATAACCTTTACCTCTTCCATATTCTCAACAGCTAAGCTAAACGCAAAATTGAGAATAACCAACAAAAGCTTCTGCAAGCTATGCCTGAAAAATCCTAAGTCTGAAAAATGCTATATCCGTCCAACGAAAATAATCCTGATAGCAAATCCATCAATTTATAGTGGAATGCATTCTAACTCCTCGCTCAAGCAAAAATCCCATCAATGAGGGTCATCTTCAAAAATGTGACCCTATCCAGAACACGTGGGCAACCAAAATAATCGAAGCTCAAACCCTCCGGTGTCCCAAACAAAACTAGAGTAAATGCCTACAGTGAAAAGAACTGAAACCTCCCTTCCCCGGATGGCCATAAGCAAACCCATAAAAATCGTTGCAGACAGCAGAATGTTTGTCTACACCAACTTCCTAAGCATTCAAACCAGGTTTGAACCCCCATAACGGCTTGCAAAACAACTCAAGAAAAGAAAACCCTCCGCCTGTAAAACTGTCAAACTGAATAACACGATACGCTGAGAGGATACAAACCCCAGACATATATGACCATCTACCCAATGGCGGAAAGCCTAACCAGAGGAGAAAACCCTAGTTCCAAAAACCGACTCATAAACTCAAAAGAAGGGTAAAACCATGGTTGGCCTACGTGGTAGATGAGTTGTGCAGTTGACAAGGGAAATCTGAAAGCTCCACGGAGACACCACCCATGAACGAGATCCCGATAGCTAGGCACGAATGCACTGTTCGACTCAACATGGATAGGGTAATCACGAGTTCACAAGGATAACAATAAAATAATAACTCGTCCCATATATATAGACCTCGATGAATAACAGTTGGCGGGAAAACATTTATATCGGGTAGCGGAACAATTAAGGCATCGGCGATCAACCTGCTAATGAGCTGCAACGACGGGTGACGGACGGACTAGGAGTTCCGTGACACAATAAAAACAGTGAAATAAACATTAAACTTGTAGCGTCGAACCCTAAAATCACTATAGCATCGGATGACTAGTACGCTAAAGAGCCGCAACGGCGGAAGTTACATGGACCAAAAGTTCCGCAGACCAGTCAAAATCGGAGAAAACTAGAACAAACCGTCAAGCGATCCATCGACGAAAATCAGAACAAAACATCGGCGAAAGGAAAAGCTATAAGGCGGATGTTTAGTCTGCTTCGGAGCCGCAACGAGAAAACACAAATAGACTACGGCTTCCGCGAAACACAAAACCATTGGCGATCGAAACAAACAAAGTATAATCCCTCGATCAAAAGTCCAACACAGTTCCAATAGCGACAAAAAACAAAATCATTTTAAAAGAAAAATGTAGAATCGGCAAAAATAATGGCTTCCATCGAAGTGCTCGCAGTCTGGCATCCGAAACAGCGGCTATACAAAGGACTTATGCTCCGATGGTGATGAGACAAAAACTACCGATATGAATGTAAAATGAAAAATGCGTCGACGAACAACAAGGCTTTGGATCGGGCCATTCGTTATTGAGCTTTCGCAACGGTGGCTGCGTAGATGACTACAGCCCCGATTCACAGTTCAAACAACTTTCGACGGTGAAAAATAGGAAATCATCCATAAGTCAAAACTCAAGTTCAAATTGGCAGCATCAGTAGACAAAGATATTCATTCAACAATCAACCTCAAAAAGATCAAACTCGCAGCAAAGTTAAGCAATCCCAACAAATCTAAGCAAGACAAAAATTAAAAGGAGGGTCCAAAATTTTTAGAAATTTGGGAAAACGTTGCAGCTGCAACAAGCCCTATCTCTATGAAGACCTTCTCTTGTTCATAACACAGGTTTTGGATGCCTTTTTTGACCCCTAACCACCATGATTTCCTGGGGAATTCATCTTCGAATGGATTTGGACCGCCTTGATAGATTTGAACAATAGTGGATTCTAGTTGTATCAACTCCATCCCATGGCCCATTCCAACCATATCCTTGCACCAAACAACCACTTCTTCCTCCTCTTCTATAATCATCATTGTCATAGGCCCTTTCCTCTTTGTATGAGTGAAACCATTTATCTAATAATGCATTGATGTGGGCACAATCCCGTGCTTTTTGGAAGTTTCTATGATATAATATCCATTGAATTCTACATCATTATTTACATTCATCATATCCTCTTGAGTCCATCCTCTAAGGGCACTGGTATTCTTGGTTTCACTTGCACTTTGCACTGAGGTTGGCTATGGAACAACATCACCACCCATTGTCTCATCACGCTCGTCATCATCCCCAACAAGATTGCTATTAGCAATAGTGTGGGGTAGGTATTCATCTGAGGAAGTGCATTGTAGTTGTGTACCCTTGGAAACTTGCCTCCTTGACCTTCTTGTATGAGCAATGTGATTGAATCTTAACATGAATGCAAAAACCATGAGAGTATTGGCACAATCATGTACACATGCATGATCTATTTCAATGTCATTCAACATTTGTTAAGTGTTCTTGTATCTTCATTATCTACATGAAGCTAATCGATGCAATCTGTGTTTTTTTTTGTGCACAAAGTAAATTCTATAACCCTTCTTGCATGTTCATTGTGTTATGGTATATTCATGATTTGCATAAAGCTATTGCACTCTAAGTTTATGTTTGAGCACAAAGAAAATTTTGTAACCCTACTTGTATGATGTGAATTGATATTTGGAAGTGGTATGAAATTACAAGTGTTCCGAACTTACAATCAAAATCGATACTGAGGATTTTATATGGTTATATATGTGAATGATGTGATTACCTACAGTTTGCTTATCAATTCATAATCAAAGAACGAATTTTTCAATGTAGGTTGCATGTGATTGCATATAAACCCCAACATATCCTTGTAAATACTCTAACAAGAATTGAGTAGAAAACACGTTTAACATCAATTGAAAGTAATGTAAATTATTTAGACTCTCAATTTATGATCTGAAAAACACTATGATAGACTGCTTATTGATAGTGATTATAATCAGTTTGACAATATGTTCTATGTTGACAATGTTGCTAATGAGTATGAAATTATGGAATGCAAATATGGTAGACTATGGGATGTTTGTTGCATTTTATATATTTTTTCTATTGGATTTGATTGGAGAGTAGCATTGTCATGGATCATAATCTTAACTTTGTGAATGAGTTTGCAGGATTGATTTTATTCTAATCTAATGGTTAAGAGACAATATTAGATTATCCTTGTGCTTCTAATAAATTTAATGCTTGATTTAAATAAGTTAATGGGTTGGGTGTCATTTATTCCGTTGGAGGGTTGAGTAGTTGAATGTTCTTGACGGATAATCTAACCTCCAAGACAGTGTAATTTGTATAGGTGCAGATGTATGTTGTGTTGGTGTGGATGTGTGCTAGGATGGGTTGTGATGCTAGGTGTGGTCATTCATTGAGTTTGAATATGTCCTTGTAGATTGGATTACGTAGGTTGTTGTAATGTTTGATAATATCTCTCTGCACGTCTTCACGTGAGAACATAACTCGTTGGGCAATGACAAGATGGTTTGATAGGTAGATGTGTCAATTATATATAGTTGTATTTAAAAAATAAAATTTTATTGGATTATAGTGGGAGGGACTATAAATGTCTAAATACTTACACCAACACTAACAACCACTAATGGACACTTTATTAAAAATTATTATTTTTTCATTACTTAAAATAATTATAAAATTTTTAATTTTTAAATTACTTAAATTATTATTATTATTATTATATATTCCTTTTTATAATTTAAATTTGATTAAAAATAAAATAAATAAAAAGATAAGAAGTTGTCTTGAAATTAGACCATTTGGATCACAATGTCATTTTTTACCATAATCCGTCATTTTGGAGAAACCCTTGAAGCACCTAAAATTCTAGAACTTAATAGGTGTAACCTGGATTTTGAAAAATTACAAGTGTAACCTGGATGAGCCCAGTCGCACAATCTTTTAGTTTAATTTTGATCCCCTTTGAAGATTTAATCATGTTCATATACTTATAATTAATTGAATATTTCAAATAAAAATAATATTGCATTACTATGTTCAAGTTAAGAAGCCACCATTTACATGGTCAATTAAGAAAAAATGAATAAAAACATTTAAAAATCAATGTTATGGTCATATTTAGTGTTTTAGTTTGGGAATTTTGATGTTATCTTTCCGCAAAAGAAGGATTTATCTTTCAGCTTAAAATGATTTAAATACTTATAATTAATTGAATATATATAATTAAGCCAATAGGTGTTTAGATATTATCTCATATTATCGGCTTTCTTGACTGGATCAAGAAGATTAACCAAGTGTAATAAGTGTACAATCAAGATTCATTTATATTTATATTAATTAATTTATTATGTTTATATTAATTAATTTAATATTTATTTGGTAAGTAGTTTAATGTTTATTTTTTGTTTGACAATCAATCATTTCTATACAAAACAAAACTAAGTGGCTAGTTGTGTCCATTGATAGAATGTGACGGGCAACAAGTGTCCATCATTTGAAATTCTAACCCTGATTGTACCTATAGACATTGACAAACCACTTTACTAATAATTAATTTAAAAAAAATTAAAAATTAAAAAGCATTTTCATGCCCAAAATATGGAAATGTTGTTTTATCCTCCACCCCACCCTTTGTCTATCGTATATGTATAAATTGATGCTTGGTGATTCATTTTATGGCAAGTTTGTCTAAGAGATTTTGAAGCTTTGGCCAAGAGAAGGGCTATCACTGCAATAGCTTCTGAACCTGAAGAATGAAGAGGACATGCAGGATGAGGACGAAGACACCTCTCTTTGAGACACAGATTGATAAGGCTGTCAAGAAACCGCGCGGTAATGAATCAACAGAATGCCTGTTTGATCGCCTCCCCGAAGAACTTCTGCATGAAGTTCTGTCTCGCCTATCACTGAGTTCTGTCTCGCCTATCTATCTATCGGCGAACTTGTGTCAGTTGGCACCGCATGATTTCGTCATGCAACATCTTTCAGCAACTGTACGACGAGAGAAATAAAGAATCGTGGATTGCTCTTAGCAACGATCACCATGGCTTTTTCTTCTTCAATAACAACTCTAACAAGTGGTCCTTTTTACTGTCTAGGTTTCACGCGGATCAGACTAAATCTTGCCTTCTTCAGGGAGCTGCAGACGGTATTTTCCTTTTCGTAAGCAATGACGGAGAAATGTTGGCTGGTAATGCCTTAACAAGACGCTTCCGACAGCTGCCCGACACGAAGATCAGTCCGCGCCTTAGCCTGGAGTCATGCTTGAAGAAAAAACTATGGCCGACCAGCTCCACACCTGAGACTGTGCAGCCATCCATTTCCATCAACCTCATTGTAGACGACGGTGGTAAAACATTTAAAGTGATGGTGTGGGGAGAACTGAGAACAGCTCAAGTGCATTTTCTTGTTTACAGCTCTGCTACAGAGCAATGGACAGTAAGGCTGTGTCCAAATATCAGCTACAGATTATTCAGGGGGCCGCCGTTCCACACTACTGTAGATGGCAACACCATCGTTTACAGTTCAATGCAACGGTCTGTGCTGGCTAATTATGACACAGAAACCGGGGTCTTCAACGAAATCTGAAATCCCATGTGCCTTGCCAGAGCACGAGGAGCACCAGTGGGGATTAGGCATCGCAGTGCACGGGATCCAGTACATTAAGCTGTTAGTTTACAAGGGCCGAATATTTATGTTAAGCGTAGGCCGTCGTAGTGATCCCTTTAATGGGCTTATGACTGGCGAATCCCACCCCGCGCTTTAATGGGCTTATGGCTGGCGAATCCCACCCTGAGGCTGGCGAATCCCACGCGTTACAGTTTGCATCAGATGAGGTAGCAGCGGCCTACGACGGAAAGGACAGCGTCACTATCCGTGAATTTGGATACCCAAACGTGGAGCGTTTTGGATGCAGATACTCAACAGTGTATGTTGGCCAATGAAAATGCCCAACAACACACTCCCTTTTCAGCAGCAGGTTTCTAGGCTTTTCATTTGAAGTTGAAATTTTGTAATTGAAATTTAGGTTTTTAGGCTTTTCATTTGAAGTTGAAATTTGAAGTTGATGTAATTGAACAAGCCGCTCTAAAATAGGCTTGGCTGTACAGCATAGTTTTTCTCACTGAATGCTAAGCCGTATTTCAAACAAGTTTATGAAATTGGCTTAGAAAGGTATTTTTTTCTTCGAGATGCTAACTTCTAAAGTTCTAAGTCATACTATATCATGAAATTGGCTTAGATTTTATGGTTTTTTTTTTTCTGAATGCTAGATTAGATTTTTTCTCTGAATGTTAAGTTCTAAAGCCCTAAATTAGAGTATATTATGAAATAGGCTTAGACTGCTTTTTCTTGAATGTTAAGCTCTAAGTGAACAATTTTATGAAATCTTTTTGAGGAACAAATTATTATGTTTCTTTCATAAATTATATGATTCTTCAGAGTTTAATGGACCAATGCATTTGTAAGTTTGAAGTGCTTTTCTATTTAATAGGATCTTTAAGAAATAAAATTTAGATAAAGTCTAAAATTTTAATGAGGGTTTACAGTTATTATTTTAGGCCAGATTATTTATAGATGAGACTTGCATTTTTTTTCCCTAAATCATTATAGAAAGCAACATTTAAGTGATTTTTTTTATAGTGACGCTTTCTCATATTCGGCTTGGTTCTCTACGTGGTTATAGATTGGAGTTAGTGGTTATCAATATCTTTATCTTTTGTCATTTGATTTTTTATGGGTTGAATCAACTAATTTTTCCAAGAGATATTTTGGCTTTAACATAAGGACAAAAATTAAAAAGAGAAATTGGCTAAAGAAGTGAACCATAAAATTAGCTCACATCTAGGCCATGTGGAAATATAGGTTTCACCTTATCTTATGGAATAAGATGGTTTTCCTTTATAGATGTCCTTGATCCTTTTAGCATTGGGGTTTTAACGAGTATCAAATTTATGGTTATTAGGGATAATCTTAATACAGATTAACCTATCTTTATTCTCAATTAGTTTTCCCAACTTCATCTTTATTCTCAGTTAGTTTTCCCAACTTCTTTATGAAAATGTTCTGTAACAAAAATGACTAATAAAAAATCCAATTTTGAAAATAGCCCAATCTTGAAAATGCCTTTATGAAATACCCAATCAAGTTTGTCTTCACCTTATCTTCTGGAATGAGATGATTTTCCTTTATAGATATCTTTGATCCTTTTAGAATTGGGGTTTTACTAAGTGTCAAATTTATGGTGATTAGAGATGATGATTTTCCTTTATAGATATCTTTGATCCTTTTAGAAACGGGGTTTTACTAAGTGCCAAATTTATGGTGATTAGAGATAACCTTAATATAGATTAACCAATATTTATTCTCAATTAGTTTTCCCAACCTCTTTGCTTGTTTGAGACAAGTAGTTTTAATTTGTAAGTTATTACATGTAGTTTCTCTAATTGAGTTTGAAGTTTAGGGTAACTATGATATGTCTCCCTTTGGTAAATGCCCTTATACTTCCCAACATGTTTTCTTGTATGAGACAAGTAGTTTTAATTTGTAAGTTATTACATGTAGTTTCTCTAATTGAGTTTAAAGTTTAGGGTAACTATGACGCAGGGGCTTCACTTGTTATCCAATATCCTATCACGTTAGTTCATATTGTGGGTTTTAATATTATAAAAAATTGAACCAATATATTGTAGGTATTGGGGGGTTGAGGGGTTTAAGGTGGGGGTCGGTAGGGTGGTTTATAAGGATTGAGGTATAAAAAGGGGTGGGAAGGAGTTTTTAAGTATTGGAAGGGGGTTTCAACAAAAAGATTTCGGGTCAATATCTCTCAAAATTAAGGGTATTCTTTAATATCCCACGATCGCACGTGCTATGTGGGAGGTTCACTAAGTGAAGTCCCCGTGAACTATGATATGTCTCCCTTTGGAAAATGCCCTTATACTTTCTTAGTAAAAAGAAATTAAATAAATAAAATAAAATGATTAAATGTGCCAAAAAACCCAATCCACAATCTTGAAAGTATTATTTATTCTCAACTAGTTTTACCAACCTCTTTGCTTCTATGAGGCAAACGGTTTTAATTGCTTTATTGCTTTTAGTTTGTAACTTGTTACATGTGGTTTTTGAAGTTTAGGGTAACTATGCTAGGTCTCCCTTTGGTAAATGTCGTGAGGTGTTTATACTTTCAGGGTAAAAAAGAATTTTAAATAAATAAAATAAAACTATAAAAGATGCATGAAAAATCTCAATATTAAAATATCCTATGAAAATGCCTCACTGAAAATAAACACCACATCTCATTCATATGCCAAATATTCCCTTTGTAGGATTTGTGTGGTGGTCCAAGGTCCCATTTATGGACCATGAGATCCAAAGACAAATGTTATGGGACAGTAACCTGTATTTTTGCATCAACCTTGGCTTGGACACCAAGAAGCATCCGCGTTATAAGCTAATATCTCATTGACATGATGAAGATTCCATTTATAAGGTCTATGTGGTGGTTTATGGTCCCACAAATAGATCATAATCCCACCACCTCACACATTTACATGTCCACAAAACAATAGCGTTATAGACATCATATATTAGTAGAGTTATCTTTACTACCTATATTATCAATTTATAAAAGCTAACATACCTTATTCATCAAGCAAAGCTCCAAGTATAATATCCTTCATAAGACAACTCATTACATGCCTTCTACTTATTTATATAACTTCTATTTAACCTTCTAGGAACTTTATAGAAAAGGAACTTTCTCGTGGGTAGAACATTTTAGAGTGCCTTCTTACAATTATTTATTTCTCACACTACATCTACTTCATGGGCCTTATTCGGTAGATATGACCTCAATACATGATATTTTATCTATCTACTAAAGGGGTTTGGGGTAGGACCCTAACATGCATTATTCAATTATGAGGTAGTTCAGATTAGACCTTTATAATTCCATATATAGTGCACAACACTTTATAAGTTTGCGTGATCCCTAAGTTGATGATTAAAGTGAGTAGAGAGATTCAATATCTATTGTTGCAATTCTTTTACAATGACTGATTGGGTGTGGAAGAGAAATAAGCACACATGATAGTATAGGGTTCAAGCCACAATGAGAGAATCGACTATCCTATACATGGGGAGGTGCTCCAAGTAGGCAATTAGTGTTAAGGATCCCTAAAGTACATGCCATTGATGGTTATTTCACTTCACCAACATGGGGAGGAAATATAAGAGAGTCAAGAAGGACAAACGTACATGGCATTGATGTTTAGCACACTTCACTTAGATGGGGACAAAATCTTAAATATTGACTAGAGTGGGGTGAAAATTGGGGCACCGAGTCATTGAGAAGGAAAGACATTGACCTAGGCAATATGGAATCCTTTTCCTAGCAAATGATTAATTACCATTTGCAATGTATCTTATTATGCTCAACTGACGTAATGTTATATTACAACTTTACACTCAAGAACTTTAGACCCTCATGTGAATTTTGGTCACCTTTGTTGTTATTTCCTTGATAAGTGAATTTATTGTCACAACTAACATTGAGATCATTCAAAGCTCATGCCTAATTCTACCTACACATGATCATACTAACCTCTACCCTCACGAAGATTTGATAAGAGTTAAAATGCTCTCATGCTTGCCTCGATGAACTGAACTCTAATTAATCAAAAGCTCACTAAATCCATAAAAAACCATAACACAACATAAAACCCTTGAAATACCCACCCACAAAACCCCCTCAACTAATGAAAAATATTCAAAATACCCACCCTAAAAATGAGCAAAAGCACAACACATAGCATAACCAAGGAAGAAAATTTGATCAACAACTAAACATTAGGATTCATGCTTATAAATTGATAAAAAAAATTATATGGGTATTGACCACTACTCCTTACCCCTTAATTTTAGTTAAAAGTAATTTCAACCAAACATTGGTATTCATGCTTGTTGCACCTAGAGAAACGAGGTGCTCTCAGCCCAGTATGGGAGAGATCCTATCATATTATGCTAGCTGACATTAAAAAAAACATTATATTAACCAACATAAATAAAAAAAATAAAAAAGTAAAATTATATTGTGAATTCATATATTTATATGGTGTCCACTCAATCCAAAATCAAAATGAAAAGTAATTAAGAGGTCCGTGTTAAACCCGGATTTAACAAATGGAAATTAATTAAAAGATCCGTGTGTTAAACCCGGATTTACCAAATGAAAAGTAATTAAAAGATTTGTGTCAAACCATGATTTACCACTAAAGGGATAAAATTAATTAAAAGATCCGTAAGTTAAACCCGGATTTACCAAATGAAAAGTAATTAAAAGATCCATGTTAAACCAGGATTTACCACTAAAGGGATCAAAATGTGAGGTGTAATTTTTTTATGAACATTTAAAAAATTAAGATAAAAATAACTTACACCTAAAAAAATTGGATCCCTCTGGGTGTTTTCTAAATCCAGGTTTAAGATGGATCTATGCTGGTAAATACAAATTTAGATGGTTATGTATCACTACTACTTAATTCTAGTTAAGAATACTCATCACGAATATTAATTAACATCTTCGTCCAATATCAAAATTCCTAAGGGTGTTTAGGCATAGGGCTAGTTATACTATTTGTATACCTTAAGGGAATATAATGACTTTATGCCCATTAGAGTGATAAATTTATGTCTCAACATGAACAATGTATGAGAAAGAAATCCTTAAAACTCATTGAAAACAACAATGGACGAGAACTCACCATCACCAAAATTGGATACCACTTTAAAGAATAAACACAAATCCACATCTAATATGCCGGTATGGTTATGTTGCAAAGTTTTGGTGTTCGAAATTATGTAGTTTATCATGGTGATTATGCATTTAAGATGATTACTTTCATTCAAAGGTGACAAAACTTCTCACAAATCAATGATCAATTGATAGCAACGACAATTATCATTAACTACTATCCATGAATGTGTGTTAACTCATCACCGTTATTGAAAGCAAACTATTCCTACCTAAATGACCATTTAGTAGTTTTAGTTTGTAAGGAGGTAGACTTTCACTCTTGGGCATTGCCAAAAAAATCGTGGACATTTCTATATTTTCTTATGCATAAGGAAGATAATCTCTTATCCAATAAAAAAATAGTTTTAGGACTTGGTCCAAATCAAGCCAGTGGCGCAGAAGCGAATATTCCTTGTGATTATCCCTTGCATTTCACTTTTTGTAATTTTTTTTAACATAACACTAAATAAATTGCACATTGTCTTGGAGCTCTAAATACCCCGCCAAAAACACAAAGGCATGACCACAAAATTTGGTTATAGTTAGCATATTGTCAAAATAGCGAAGTTAGAAGCCACAATTAAAAGACTACGTTTGAATGATCGGGAGTTGCAGAGGAGGGAAAGACACTAAGAGGAGGAGGCTCAAGAAATGGGACAAAGAGGTAGAACTATCGTCTTGAAGTCCGCGAAGCAATTTGGCAATCAAGGGATTGAGGCTTGTAGGTTGCTGCGAAAAGGTAAAATTTTAGTACATTTTGCTTCTTCCATAATTTAAAACCTCATTTCCATAATTTTTCAAACCCTGAAATCTACAATAATGCCGACATTTGAACATGAATTTGTGTGATTGAGATTGTTTGATTTATTATGTATTCACAGGGCAATTGGTGGGTTTAGAGGAGGAGAAGAGAACCATCTTAGTGGGTTTAGACGCTGGAAGATGTCATGCATTGTGGCATCAAGAATGAGAGAGAGAATAAAATCTCTCTAAGAGAAAACCCCAGAAAACACTGCTTCTCTCTGGTGTTGCGAACTTGCTTGTGCTGAGTTGGTGTTCAAATGGGGCGCCTAGCCTCTCTATTTATACCATTCACAAAGCTGACTTTTTCCATAACTGGGCCGACTTGTCTTGAGGGGAAAAATAAAAATAGTAAAAATAATTCTATTTAAGATTCTAAATTCCCCGAAGTTTACAGCGATTCTTTTAAGGCTTTACATGAATGATTACATCAGTATGAACTCTCGTAGGAGATACATAACAAAATAATAAACTTACAATAAGAATAACTTTCGAAGTTGCGCCTAACAGTCCAGATGGACTGAGTGGATCAGATACATGATGACACCTCTTGATGGATTAAGACTATGTTGACAACCTTCAGTATGTATAGAAATGATTGAGACAGATCAGATGTACAGATGAGACCCAAATGTTCGTGCTACTTATGTTTTTCCACACTGCCGTCTGCTTCATGCTTAATCTTGAAAAGCCACTTGGAAGTCACTATTCCTCAGGTCTCAGTACAACCTCCCATACATCATTCTTCATTATGGATTGATATTCTTCCATCATGGCATCTTTCCAAACTTGGTGCTTGGATGCTTCTTCATATGTGGTCGGTTCTAGGTTAATGATGCGACTCATCAATTCTACATAAATCGAGAACCTTTGAGGTCTTTTGCTTTCCTGAAAAATGCCATGTGGAGCTTCATGCCCTTCTACATCCTGTAGTGTTTGTTGTGAGTATCTAGGCCTTTTTAGACCAACTACAATTTCTGTGGGAGCATCATTTGGCTCAACTGGATCAGTGGAGTCAATCAGTTCTTCCTTTGGCAACTCCCTCTGAACTACTGGAGGGGGAGATGATCTCATCTTTTCATTATCATCGATCTCCATGTCTGATCCTCTTCCTTTCTGGATAGCCATTTGTTCTTCAAAGGACACATCCTTGCTGACTTCGATTTGCTTCAATCCTGGAATGTAAATTCTGTAGGCCTTTGAAGATTCACTGTATTCCACGAAAGTTCCCTTCTTTCCTTAAGGCTCCAGTTTTGTACTTTTCTCCTTGGGCACATGTATGTAGACTGGACAACCAAAGATACGAAGGTGGCCCACTTCTAGCTTCACTCCTGTGAAGGTTTCTTTCAGAGTCATGTTCTTCAAGATTCTATGAGGGCATCTATTTTGTACATAGATATTTGTTCTGGAAGCTTCTCCCCACAAGAACATCAGTAGACTCTGGTCATGTATCATGGCTTTGGTTGCCTCCACAATTGTTCGATTCTTGCTTTCAGCAACCCCATTTTGTTGAGGTTTGTAGGGAACTATAAGCTCCCTCTTAATTTCCGCTTCTTTGCATAAATCATTAAACTCTGTTGATGTGTATTCTCCACCATTGTTTGATGTCAGAGTCTTGATTCTCTTTTCCGACAAATAATCGGCTTGTGCTTTGAATTATTTGAACTTGTTAAGCACTTCCTTGGATTCCTTGGTCTTGAGAAAGCAAATCCATGTCCTCCATGAGTGGTCGTCAATAAATGTTACATAGTAGTTGTAACCTCCCAACAAAGCAACAATCATACGTCCGCACAAGTTTGAGTGCACTAGATCCAATATATCCTTGGATTTGCTCTCAGTATTCGGAAAGAATCCTTTGGTATTCTTCCCAAGTGCACATCCTCTGCAGACTCTGCCATGGTCCAAGTGAAGTGCTGGTAGACTTGTCACAATATTTCTTAATGCTGGGACTCGAAAGAGCTCTATAGTTGATGTGAGCTAATCTTCTATGCCATAGCTCACCTATGTTGGTGGAGTCATGTACTAGTGCTTGATTTGGTGGAGTGCTCAATCGATACATGCTCTCCTCTCTTACTCCAATTTATTTTGCTGCTTCCATGCTTGAGTTCTTGTGCCAAGCAAGCACTTTCCCATCTGAAAATGCAACTTTATATCCCTTGTCCTCTAAGGCAGAGATTGAGAAAAGATTTCTTTTCATACCAGGCACATAGATCACATCACTTAAATGTAACATGTCTTTAGATTATAGTTGAATTTAGGTAGCCCCAAATTCTCTCACAATATAGTAGGCATCATCTCCAAGTACAACACAAAGATGAGATTCTTTCTCAACTATTTCATAAAGGTTTTCTTTATATCCAGTCATATGCTTCTAAGCACCACTATCTATGATCCAAGTGTCACTAATGGTGGGAACAGTACCTGATAATGCTGATATGAAGAAGAATTATGTATGATTTTCATTTATTTGCTTCTTGTGATGATGACCTTCTACATCAGCTGTTGAAGCTTCATGCTTCCTCTTATTTGAGCTTGAACACTTGTTTGCATGGTGACCATATTTCTTGCACTTGAAGCATTGTACTTGCGATAGATCCTTCTTTTCTTATTGATCTAAAGAAGGGCTTGGTCTTCTACCTTGATGCTTATGGTGGTGAAATTTTCTTCCCTTTCCCTTTCCTTTCTTGGCATGGGCCATGAATGCTTGATTCTCCTCAGGTTGGATGCCATGAAGTCTTTGTTTTGCTGCAACCCTTGCCTCCTCCTGAGTGCAATCTGCCCATAATCTATCAAATTTGGGCAACTTGGTGTGTCCACTGAGAGTTTGGATGAATGATTCCCAAGATGGTGGGAGCCCATTTAGTGTAGTCATGACAAGCTCCTTATCTTCAATAGGTTCTCCACTGGATGTCAGCTTGTCACTAAGTTCTGTGATCCTCATGAAGTATGAGGAAATTGATTCAGACTTGGTCATCTGCATGTTCGATAGTTGGTTCCTCAGTGTGAGAGTCACATTGATGCTACTGTGCTCAAATAGCCTCCTTAGGGTTTTGAATATCTTCCTAGCTCTCTTCTTTGGTGGAATTTGAGGAACCATGTGGTCTTTGACCAAGTCCACTTGTAATCTCTTAGCTCGGGCATCATTCTTCCTCCATTGGACTTGTCTTCTTCAACTTTTGGTTCTAAAACCTTCTCATTGACAAACTTCAAGAGATCATTTTTTTCCAGGATGAAAAGAACTCTAGACTTCCAAGAGATGAATTTTGTGGCCCCATCAAGACGATCTTCAACCTTCATTCCAATCATCTTGTTTGCAGATCTGAACCATAAACCTTATCAGAAGTTAGGTCAAAAAAGAGTTTTGGATTTTAGTGAAACTGACCTCACGGATAGATGTGCCCTAGCGAGTTGAGAGAAAGTGACACCGAGCCAAATTTGTGGAGTAATCAATACAAAACTTGAAACCCTAATTTTTGTAGCAGTAGTAGAATGAGGTCTAAAATTGAAACTTCTCGGAATTTGATTTTTCCTTCACCAAAAGATGCGCCTTCCTTAGAGCGAAGTTTCCACAGCTCTTTTTCTGCTAAATTCATGAGGAAAATCCTTAGAAGGTCAAACGCTAGTTTGCGACAACGGCCTCTTCTGGAACCTGGCTCTGATACCATGTTAGTTTTTACAAGATTATGTAGCATAACTTTATTGCAAATAAACAATAGGATCTCTAGAAGAAAGACAAAGCACATAACACAATAATTTATAAACGGAAACTTAATTGGGAAAAACCCAACAACCTTCGTACAGAGATGAGAACTCCTGAGAACAGAATACAAGAATGAGAGAGAGAAGAAAATCTCTCTAAGAGAAAACCTCATAAAACATTGCTTCTCTTTGGTATTGCGGACTTCTCCTTGAGTAGGCGAACTTGCTTGTGCTAAGTGACTGTTCAAATGAGGCGCCTGGCCTCTCTATTTATACACCTCACAAAACTAACTTTTTCCCTAACTGGGTTAACTTGCCTTGGGGAAAAATAAAAATAGTAAAAATAATTTTATTTAAATTCTAAACTTCCCCAAGGTTTACATTGATTCTTTCAAGGGTTTACATGAATGATTACATCACTATGAACTCCCGTAGGGGGTACAAAACAAAATCATAAAATTTCAATAAGAATAACTTTTGAAGTTGCACAAACTCCAACAGTGAAGAGTAGAGAAACAAAACACGAGCAACTCAACTCTAAAAATTATGAAACAAACATTGAAATGAGCCTGCAGATTTTACTCAATTTCAAGGCAAAAATTTTTACATACAATATGTAAATCTGGTCTTGTACAAAGATCCGTGTACTATGGTTGATAGCTATTTTCTCTCAAGTATCTTGAAGTAAGTATCTTGAAGTAAACAAGGCCTAAGTATCAATAACATTGCCTGCAAAACCAATTTTTTTTTTTGGAAGGCGTCAATATTAGTGATACATGTATATGTATAAATAAAGTTAAACAACACAAGTACATGTACAATTTAAATATTCAAACAGATGGAAACAAATAACCTCCAAAGATCAACTAAACTAGGTTCATTTGGCTTCCATTATCCACAATCAACTATTTCAGTTTTTTCACAAAATGGAAATTGCTAGTGAAGAATGTTTCTTGTGGTTTGTGCAATCTTTGGTCATGAGGAACAACTAAGGGTTGCATAAATTTAGGACTGTAGAAATCAAGAATATGCTATTATTCCTCAATGGCAAGTTCTTCTATTTTTTATAGTCGAGCGAGGACATCCTTGTCTGTTTTGGCGTGCAAGGAACAATAATCATCATTGGAATATAAGGTTACTTCCAGTTATGGGAGTAGTATTTAGTCTTCCCATGGTTGACGGGATTGGTTTATTAGAATGATGGTGTAATATCCACATATAGCCATGATCGACCTTTGTTTGTAATCATTATTATTGTGTATTATTTTCTTTCTAGGAATTGGCTTAAAGATGACCTAATCAACACTCATTTATTATAATCCTAGGTGGTTAAGAGAAACTTACTCATCATGTGGGCCCATAGCCCGTCCTAAGGAGGCTTCCTTACCTCTTGAGTTGTTTATAAATACACACTCAAGTCTCATTGTAAGATTCACGATGTGACCTTCTTGATCTCTCAAATGCATGTAATTAAGCCTACAGGGACTACAAACTCTTTGTTCACTATCTTGTTCTTGGGTTGCATCTTCTCTCTAACACGTTTCAAATATTTATATTTAGTGCACTTATTAGGGTTTAGTGTTGTGCTTCCCTAGTTCTATTTTCCTTCTTGTATATTGCAAGAATTAGGGTTTGCAGGTTGGTTCCATTGGATTCCTTCACCCTCTTATGAATCTCAGCATGGTTGTCTCTAGATTGGAACTAATAAATAAGGGGAAGAAAGCCCTTTGTCAAAGAGGGTTACAATGACTACATAGTGGATTAATTAGCTTTAGGCAACCTAGTTTGATCATGGAAGCTAGTTGAAAAACGTAATGTAATGAAGAAATTGGAAAGAGTTCTAGCTTTGTTCCAATGTGGGGAAACTAACCAGAGATAAACATAATGCTAAAGATATCTTCAAGATCATTTCCATGAATTTCGATGGACAAATTGTTACAGATATCAATGACTTGCTAGATGGTTTGTTACGCTAAACATCTGTACCCAACGTACCTTCAAATGTTCCCTAGGGAGAGATCCATTTTTTTCGAGCAGGAGGGGTGTTATCGAGCAATTATAGTCATGGCTGGGCCCTTTGGTCCTTCCTTTAGGAGTACTATGGCTTAATGGAACTGTTGATTGCCCTGTGTTGGGGTTTTTAACCTGGGGGTTGGTGTCCAGGGCACCTAGGGGTTGATCACTGGGTCACATGGCCCCATATCTTGTTTGCTTGCTCTGGTGGCGTTGGCTCCAACTACGAGACATTCCTCTCCCTTCACTGCCACTTAGGACACCCTCTTGGCCCTTCAGCTAGCTCACGCCTTCTCTCCCTTTCCCTATTTCTTCAGAGGAAGATATCCTGCACGCCAGGTCTTCTTGTTGCTTTGATTGAGGGCGTTGAGGGATTTTACAAGCATTCTTGTGGTTCGATGGGGTATAACGCCCTCCCTCCATCTCACTCTAGCCTTTCGTTCTGAGTGATTCACTTATTTTAGCAAATTTTGGCACCTAGGTGAAGAATACCCCAGGTAGCCTACCTTGAGATTACATTAGGCCATTTTTTATTATTATTTTGTTTTAATTTTAAGTTCACATTTTTAGAATTTCAAATTGACATTTTATAGGCATGTCGGCCTGGATATTTTTTGTAAAAGTGAGTGTGAGATCATATAAATAGATCTCCTCACTTCATGTTAACATAAAACTGATGGGGAAAAACATTATGCATTTGTTCTACCCTTCTTAGGGCTCTTTGGAGAGATGTGCCTCTCTTGAGGAAGGTTGTTTTTTGGGTTTCATGACAATTTCTTGGAGTATCTTGGTTTTTGCTCTTTCTCGAAGGTGAAGATATGATTTGTTGGTGAAACACGTGCATAAGGAGGTATCTATGTTTTGTCTTGATGTCTCTTTATTAAAAGGTGATGAATGATGTTTCCTTGTAGATGGAATGGTCGCCATTAGGTTGCATCTTGTCTTGGCTAGGTCTTCATCCACTTTTATCACCTTGGAGTACAAGCACGTCCTCTTTAGGAGTCTTCTAGGGCCAAAAGCTTAGGTCTTTAGGTTTGTTATCTAACCTAAGATCTCTTTCTCACTAGGTAATCCATCCTACCTAGATGCCCTAGGTTGGGTAGGGATTTTGCTAGGGTTACTTTCCTTTGTCTTCACATCTCTTTTTCTTCTCCAAAACCTAGTCTAGGGTTAGTTTAGGTTAGTTAGGGCTAGTTTAGGACTGTTAGGACTATTTCAAATACCGAGGTTATTTTCTTCCTGCCCTAGCATCCTCCTTTTCTCTTCCCTAAAACCTCTCTACCCTTTTCCTTCTCCTTCACTACCTTCACTACGCTAGTTTATACCCTCACTGCCCTCCAAAATAGCTCTAGCAGTGTGCTGCTAACCTCCTTAACCCTCTTCGAGCTGCTACAAGAGGATGCAGTAGCCTTCTTTTCTTCCCTCGCTCCTACCCTCGGGTGCCCTACAACCTCCCTTAACCCTCGCTTACCCCTTCCTCTATCCTCACCCTAGCTACTAGTAGCCTTAAGCCCGCTCCCTTCCACCTCTCCTAACCCTCAATTCTACTGCTGCTACTGCAGCAGACCTTGATTGCATCTTCCAGGCCTTCCTTCTCTACCCAGGCTAGCCTCTCCTAGGCTCTTCCTACCTTCTCCTCCCTTCCTTCCTCCACCTTGCTGGCCACCCAAGTCTTTTCTACTAGCTCTCGGGTCTCCTTCCTAAAGCTGTTACAGCCCTCAGTCACCCTTTGTGACAGTCCTTCCTATCCTGTAGTGCTGCCCTTATAGTGGCATCCCTCCCCATACGTGTACCTGTTGTTGTTATGCTTTCATCTCAGCCTCCTAACACCTGCTCACAAGCAAACTGACAATGGTTAGATAATTAGATATTATTGGTTCCATTGTCACTAAAAGGTGGACTACTAGCACAAAACGTCATTGTTTACAATCATATTGCTGCTGGTAATTACATTCCTAACCATTGAAATACTGTTGACCTTTTTATTGCTGTGCATACTTACTATATCGAATGCAAAGATTGGATTAATGAGGTTAGTAAAAGCTGCTATAACTGATTTTTTAGAATTGTTAGAGTGTCATTGAAAGTGGACTGTGTATCCTTTGCCTTTGACACATATTGTGTAACAAATACAAAGCTACACGCCACTTTGTTTGAGGTTAACACAGTCTGCAATTAATATTTAAACAACCACTGTTGTCATAAAAACTTGCATTAATGACTGATAATCATACTGTTGTACATGTGATCTTCGAATTGTTTAGCGGTGATAAATTAGTTGCACTCTGCTAATACTTGTAGGGCAGTCTTGTTACTTGCACATTGGGATCAATTAGATTATTATTGGCTTACATTTATGGTGAATGCACTTACGTGGTTCACATTCATCCTGATAGTATATCTACTCCATTTTTTATTGACTCCATTAGGCACTAGTCATTAACCATACACATATACAAGATATTATTTGTTGTCCAAGTGTCTTTTGCAGAGTCCCATAGGGCTCTCCCCTAGGAGTTTTCGACTTCCGAAGAAGTTAGGAGAAGTGACTAAGGTGACAGAGGTCACTTTCTCCACATATGCTTGCCGGTGGCTTGGACTGCCATTTCATCCAGTAATAATGGTCTATCCAAATCAGTGTTACCAACATCGGCCTAGAGATCGCCGATCTCCGAGAAATCGTGAGTTTTTCAGCTCGATGATTTTTTCTCAAAAAATCGCTGAAAAATCGGGGCGATTTTTTTGTGAGATATTGTCGATTTTTGCTCGATTTTTTTCCGATTTATCTCGAGATATTTCTGATTTTTTCGAGGTGATCTTTTCCCGATATATTGTCGATTTTTTCTCGATTTATCCCGAGATATTGCCGATTTTTTCCCAATTTTTTCTAAAGCTGAAATTAAATATTTTTGTATTTTTTTAAGTTTGTCGATTTATTGCCAATGTTAGCCGATGTGTTGCCGAGATATCCCGAAACGATGTTTCCTGGACCCTGCCGATTTTTTCGCCGCGCCGATGTTTGCAACACTGATCCAAATATCTGTTTGAGTTTCAAGTACTTTTCCAATGTTGCATCCGTCTACCCTAATGGGTGGAACCACTTTCAAAGGTAGCCTTGAATTTGTCCCATGTGTCCATCAGAGGTTGATTTGTGCTTACAAAGTTATAGGCGTGCGTCTAGCTCTAGGTGAGGGCCTACTCATACATGTGTACCTTTACTATCAGAAATGTCTCAACATCTATGCATTTACACTAGGTCTTGAAGTGCTCTTCCATATTGCGAAGCTGAGAGTCTAGATTGTCCATATTTTTAACTTTTTCAAATAGGGGGATGGAATGCTTTGTGTTCAACTTGAAGGACCAATGCAAAATTGGGATTCCTATAGGTGTATTATGTGTTGAAGAGGCGCATGGTGTTGCAAGGTCTAATGGTGTGGTAACAAGAAATAGGAACGTAGTGAAGATATTTCGAATCATTTTGGCATGTAATTCAACATGTTACTACCACTATGTAGCAAGTTACGCTAACACAAATTGGTTGTAATGAATATTTTTCTCTTACCTTTGCTCTATCTAGAGTTGAGTGAGGTTGGATTCTTGAGATTCAATGAAGTGTCTAGAATAATTTCAAGGAGCCATTGCATACAGAAAGACAGCTTGTT
>LPNX010990866.1:272967-333356 GCA_001517045.1 Pseudotsuga menziesii | reverse complement strand
GCATGATATTGATAGAAGGAAAACATAAAGAACTAAGTGTCTAGTTAAAAGCTAAATGGTTGACTAAGAGAAGATATAAGATTTAGTGCAAGTGCAAGAAAGATGCTATAAACTAGTGAGCGTCAATGTTGAAATTGAAAAAGACAATGTCAAGGCATGGTGTAGCTAGATCTAGTTGTTGAGGATAGGTGAGGAGTCCTCAATACAGGCTCCTCATCACAGTCATCAATAAGTATGAAAGGGCCAATGCATTAGTGAATTGGAATTCCTTGCTGGCATTGGAATTCCTAGCCATGAGTGGATGGTGGGGTTGATATGCGCTCCTTGTCATAGATATAAATCACTATGAATATCAATACAATAGGAATGAAATCCCTCCCTTTCCTTGGGTACAATTTTTAACATGTCTTGATAGTCATCTAGACTCTAGGGTTAGTTGTGGTTAGCCAAGGTCTACCCACCCACTCTCGTGCTAGAAAAATCCTAGTGGCATCCCACATGTAGGAATTGAGTAGTTTTATTGTTATAGTTTATTGAATTGAGAGAACATCAACTTGAAAACGAGCCCATAATCCCGGGCCCAACGCATTTTGAAACTATCCAGGAGTTCTTCATGAAGTTCAAGTCTCTAGTGCTTCAGCTGAAGCAATGTGGAATTGAGAAGAAAGAGGATCAGTTGATATTGTCCATCCTTTCGAAGTTACACCCAAAATTTTCAATGTTTGTAAGCACCTTTCAGCTTGGCAAATTGACACTTCAAAATTGGAAAATACCAACACTAGCCAGATTCATGGAGTCCCTCGCCCAGGAGAAAGACAAGCTAGTTCAAATGGGAACCACCAAAGCTAGGGATCAAGCTTTGGCCATGGGTGTTTCAAATGACTCCAAGGGAAAGCAAAAGGCAAAGAATTTGAAGCAGTCAAAGAAGGGGAAACCTGATAAACCCAAAACTAGTGATGGGGGTTCGAATCCTCCTAAGGAGAAGGACAAGAAAGGGAAAGAGAAAACCAAATGCACATATTGACATAAGGATGGCATCTAGAGAGATCCTACATGAATACAACCATTGATCAAATGGTGCAGTTGCTGGAGAAAAACAACATCCCTATCCTAGATGGCACAACCGCTGGAGAAAAATAGCATCCCTGTCCCAGATGACGCAAGGAAGAAAGATGGCACCTCAAGTTTAGACAACAAAGAGAAATGTCATGCCTTGGTAGCATGAAATTCTAATTCCTCAACCTTCATTATTGATTCAGGGGCATCTAGACATATGGTTACCACCAGAGAGGTCTTCTCCTCTATGCATTCGAATAGTGGCCCAACAGTTCGAATGGGAGATGACTCTAAATAAGTTAGTGAACCTAATACAACATAAGTTGGTGAACCTACTACAACATAAGTTAGTGATCCTAATACAACATAAGTTCCATGGATAATATATGAACCTAATACAACATAGATTCTGAACTTGATACAACACAAGTCTCATGGGAATGACTCTTGAAGTTGTACTCTCAACACATAGTTGGATTCAATCTAAGGTTAAATTTAATCCAAAGTTTACTTCAATCTAAGGTTGACTTCAATCCAAGTTTTACTTTAATCTACGGGTGATTTAATCCATAGCTTACTTTTAAGCAATGTTGACTTCATTACAAAGTTGAATTTAAGCAAGGTTGACTTCAATTAAAGGCCGAATTCAATCCAAGAATGTTTCCAATCCATACTTGACTTCAATCCAAGGCTTACTTCAACATTAACTTCATTTCAATGTTGAGTTTAATCCAAGGTCAACTTCAATACATGATTCACTTCAATCCAATGTTTACTTAATACTATTATTGAATTTAGAAAAGGGTAGCTTCAAGGTTGACTTCAATCCATGATTACCTTCAATCCAAGGTTAAATTCAATTAATGGTTAACATCAATCCAAGGATGACTTCAATTCAAGGTTGAATTCAATACGCGGTTGACTCCAATCAAAGTTCACTTCAATCCAATGTTGACTTCAATATATAGTTGGCTTCTAAGTAGGGTTGACTTCAAACTATAGTTCACTTTTAGGAAATGTTGAATTCAATCCAAGTCTTCAATTCATGGTTGAATTTAATCCAATTTTGATTCCAATCCAATGGTTGACTTCAATCCATTAATAATATTAAAAATAATGACTTTAATCCATAGTTTACTCCAATCCAAGGTTGACTTCAATTCAAGATTGACTTCAGTTTCAGGTCGACTTCAATCCATGGATGACTTCATTCAAAGGTTGACTTCAATGCATGGTTAACTTTAATTCATGGTTTACTTCAATAAAAGGTTGACTTAATTATATTGTTAGCTTCAATACAGGGTTGACTTCAAGGTTTACTTCAATCCAAGGTTAACTTCAATCCAACGTTGCCTTCAATTCAAGGTTGAATTCAATCCATAGTTGACTTCAATCAAAGGTGACTTAAATCCAAGGGTAACTTCAATATATTGTTGGATTTTAAGCAAGGTCGACTTAAATATATAGTTTACTTTTAGGAAATATTGACTTCAATCAAGGGTTGACATCAATTCATAGTTGAATTCAATCTAAGGTTGACATCAATCCATGGTTGACTTAAATATAAGTTTAACTTCAATTCATGGTGAACTTCACAACATGGTTGGCTTCAATCCAAGGTTCAGTTCAATCTAAGGTTTAAATCAACGTAAGGTTGACTTCAATCCATAGGTTAATGTTAAGCAAGGTTGAATGTAATCTAAAGGTGACTTTAATCCATAATGGACTTTTAAGCAAGGTTGAATTTAATCTAAGGGTGACTTTAATCCATAATGGAATTTTAAGCAAGGTTGACTTCATTCCATAGTTTACTTTTAAGTAAGGTTGAATTCAATCCATAGTTGACTTTAATCAAAGGTCGACCTCAATCCAAGAGTGACTTCAATCCATAATTGACTTCAATAAAAGGTTGAATTCAACATTGACTTCATTCTAAGGTCAAGTTCAATCCAAAGTCTACTTCAATACATGGTTTGCTTCAATCGAATGTTGATTTAATACCATTGTTAACTTTAGTATACGGTTGACATACAGGTTCACTTCAATCCAAGGTTAACTTCAATCAATGGTCACCTTCAATCCAAGGTTGACTTCAAGGTTGAGTTCAATCCATGATTGACTTCAATCCAAGGTTGACTTCAATATATTGTTGGCTTTTAAGCAGGGTGGACTTCAATCTATAGTTGACTTCAACCTAAGGTTTTATTTAATCCAAGGTTGACTTCAAGCTATGGTTAACTTCAATCTAAGGTTGACTTTAATATATAATTGAGTTCAAACTAAGTTTGACTTTAATATATAGTTGGATTTTGTGCAAGGTTTACTTCAATTTATAGTTGACTTTAGGAAATGTTGACTTCAATCCAAGGTTGACTTCAACCCATGGTTGACTTCATCCAAAGTTGACATCAATCCAAGATTGACTTCAACCCATGGTTGACTTCAATCCAAGGTTGACTTCAATCCAATCCTAACTTTCACTTAATTCATTTCAGTTTGAGAAAGAAGAACAAAATTCCATTGACACTCAATTATTCCATCAATTACATTCCATACAAAAATGGAAATATTGTGCATGTATTAAACACTTGCAAACTCTATTAGATCAAAATGTAATAAACACATGCCAACTCTATTAGAGAATGCACTGTGCATGAAATGATTATCAAATACATGTGTATGTTTATACTAAGTAAATTACATGCATTTCCGTGTTTTCTAAATATACTTTCAAGATTTTTGCTTATTCATTATTTTAAAATTATTGCTTTATCATTATTCATCTTCCACATCGTCGATGGCTCAAATGTATATATTAGTTTACATTGTCATCCCTAGGAAAGAATACACAACAACCAGAATTAAATGAAATCAATTTTTTTTTATAGATCCCATAGGATATCATAAAGTTTATTTATCATGATTATGGAAGATTATGCAAGTTTGTGGGGCCAAATTATGTAAAAAATTTGATTTTGACTGAGTTTATGTGTGCCTTTTTTTTTTAATTTGCAAGAATGGTTGAACTTGATATTTAGACATGGAAAGAATTTTGATTTCAATTAGCGATAAGGTCGACCAGAGCGACTTCCATAAATTTTATTTCATTCAATTCTTCGTAGCACAGCCACTTAACTTATGGTTGGTGAACACAGATAGGTCACAATTTAAGGGGCACTAATAAGTTATCATTTAGTTGTTATGTCCTGATTCTAGTTAAATGAGTTATCTCTCACAAACCATGAGTTATCCACGCATCAGCTAGCAGTTCTCCATGCATCAGCTCCCAGTTATCCATGCATCAATTATTTTTTATATATTTTTTTAGTAATTGCTTATTTTGAATTTCAAACGACTTCCATAGAATGAATCTTGAAAGTACACTTGTCCCATCCTCATCCATAGATGAAAAAGAATAGGTGCTTTCCACCCCAAAATCTCAAATAAAATTACCTACTAGTGTAATTAAGACTAGCATACCCACAGAGTTTGTGGTTGGATCACACCGATAAGGATCAAATTGTTGAGAGATAGCGATGGAATGAAAGACAATTTGTAATTTTTTTTAATTCTTCATATTCTTCTAGTTAATTGGGTTCAACTATGAGTTATCCATTGCTAGCTACATGTTATCACCAACATTCTTCATGTTATCCATTTATCAACTATCAGTTATTTTTTATAGTCTTTTTTTTATCTTACATTCATTTAGTTATCTGCCATGAATTGTTGGTTATCCATTCATCAACTATGAGTTATCCATGTATTGCTACCAGTTATCCATTCAACATCTCCCAACTATTTTTTATGTTCTTTTTTTATAATTATTTATTTCAAATTTTGAACGACTACCATAAAATCAATCTTAACAGTATACTTTTATCATCCTCGTCCTTAGATGTAAAAGAATAGGTCGTAGTACACCCCAAATCTCAAATAAAAACATATATTGGTAATTATCACAGCCACAATTAAAGTCGCAGGTGAACGTCGATAGGAACAACTAGCCACTTAGTTTTGTGGAGATAGTTGGTTATTAAACAAATACTAAATATTAAATTAATTAGTACTAATATTAATATCAACATAAAATGAATACTATTTAATTATAACAATAAAAAACCATTATTGTTATCGCTTTCTTTAACCACCACTTAAGTAAAGCTTATTTAAATCTTAATCAAGATGCATTTAAGCATAACAATATGCGATAGGTTTTTGTACGGTCGACCAAACTCAAATCCGTCATGGAGGAGAATTTAGGGTTCGGTTCAATGGCATCCAAAGGAGTTCCACTGCCACACCAGATGGACATAGACCTCTGATGGACACAGAGCTCCGCACCATGATCATTTACAATATATACATCATATACATCTAATGCAACGGGGTAAAAACCGGGGTGTTACATTCCCCTCCCCCTTCAATAGCAATGTCCTCAGTGCTTTACAAAATTGAACAAAATGCTACACTGGTATCGCCTCAGTGTTCCGCAGAATTGAGCAAAAATGGATGTGCCAATCGCATGGCATCCTCCAGCTCCCATGTAGCCTCTTTAGGTCTGTAGTGCTCCCATTGCACCTTTAGCTGGCCTATGGCCCGGTTCCGGAGCATTGTGACCTTCCTGTCGAGGATGTGCATTGGCTCGATTTGGAACTCTCCCTCGGGCTCCACCTAAATCACATCCCAATTTATCACATGGTTAGGATCATGTACATATCTCTTAAGCAGAGAAACATGAAAAACATTATGAGCTCTAGTGCTAGCAGGCAATGAAAGTCTATATGCAACTGGCCCTATTCTTTTAAGCACTTCAAACGGCCCACAATATTTTGGTGATAGCTTGGCACAACTTCCAAGCTTCAAGCAACTCTTCCTTGCCCTCACTCTGAGGTAAACATGATCCCCAACACTAAACTCCGTGTTCACCCTATGCTTATCTGCATAGCTTTTTTGTCTGTCCTGTGCTGCTTCTAGATTCTGCCTGATCTTTACAACCTCTTGCTCCATTTCCCTGAGCAATTATGGTCCAAGCACAATCCTGTTCACTGGATTATCCCAAGTCACAGGTGTCCTACACCTTCTCCCATACAAAGCTTCATACGAACTCATCCCCAAGGATGCATGCTGTCCATTGTTATAATCAAACTCTACCAAGTGCAGGTAATCTTCCCACTTGGTTGGTTTTTCCATCACGTACATGCGAAGCATATCTTCAAGCACCTTATTAACTCTCTCTGTCTACCCATCTTTCTGAGGATGGTATGCAGTGCTGAAGTTTAGCTTTGTACCCAAATCTGCAAACAACCCCTTCCAAAAGTGGGAAGTGAACTTGACATCTCTGTCAGAGACTATTTCCTTAGGCAATCCATGCAATTTGAAAATCTCCTTCATGAAGATCTTCGCAATGTCATCAGCCTTATGCATAGACTTAACCGGTATAAAATGCACAGCCTTTGTCAACTTGTCCACCACAACCATGATGGAATCATGTTGTCTCTAGGTCATCGGCAATCCTGTGATAAAATCCATGGAAATAAATTCCCATTTCCATTACGGAACTGGCAAAGGCTGCAACAAACCTGTTGGATGTTGATGTTCAACCTTTACCTATTGACATTTCATACACCTCGAAATGTACTCATCCATATCCCTTTTCATTCCTAGCCAAAAGTACTACTTCCTGGCTGTAGCAATGGTCTTTTGGTATCCTGGGTGACCAGAATACGGAGCTTGATGGATTTCATCCATAACAACTCTCCTCAAATTTGCTACATCTGGAATATAAATTCTACCTTTATAAGTGAGAAGTCCATCTTCTTCCAATTTATATCCCTCATACCTCTTCTCAAGACTTTGCTCCTGCAATTTGTCTTTTACCTGCTCATACAATTCATCTCCAGCAGCATGACTAACAATCTACTGCTTCAAATCTTATTGGCAAATACTAAGAGATGCCACATGCATTTCTTGCACCTTCCTACTGAGTGCATCAACCACTTTGTTTTCTTTTCCTTTTATGTGCTTGATTTCAAAATCAAACTCACATAAAAATTCCAGCCATCTTGCTTGCCTAGCATTCAAAGTAGGTTGATTAAACAAATACTTCAGACCACAATGGTCTATCCTGAGCTCGAATATTCTACCCATCAAGTAATGCCTCCACATCTTGAGAGCATGTACTATGGCTGCAAGCTCTAGATCATGAGTGGCATAGTTCTTCTCATGCTCCTTCAGCTTTCTTGACTCATAACATATCACGTGGTTGTCCTGCATAAGGACTCCTCCAAGCCCTTGTCTGCATGCATCGGTACACACCACAAAATCTTTCTCTGGATCTGCAACCTTCAATACGGGTGTACTGGTGAGAATATTCTTTAATTGCTGGAAGCTTTCTTTACACCTCGATGTCCATTCGAACTTCATCCCCTTCTTTTGCAAAGAAGTGATGGCATGTGCAACTTTGGAGAATCCCTCAATGAATCTCCGGTAGTATCCTGCAAATCCCATAAAAGATCTTACATCTGTCACATTTCGTCGACTAGGCCAATTCATAAGGGCTTCAATCTTTTCAGGGTCCATAGATGTACCCTCCTTTGAGATAATGTGACCCAAGTACTAAATCCTATCTCTATAGAAGTCACACTTGCTTAGTTTTGCATACAACTGGTGCTCCCTAAGCAATTCCAATGTCAAACTCAAATGCTCTTCATGCTCTTTCTCATTCTTAGAATAAACAAGAATGTCATCAAGGAAAACAAGAATGTACTTGTCCAAATACCTGCTGAAGACACTATTCATAAGGCACATAAATGTAGCTGGTGCATTTGTGAGACCAAATGGTACCACTACAAACTCATAATGTCCATACCTTGTCCTGAAGGGTGTCTTATGAATGTCTTCATCGTTGATTCTCACATGAATGTAACCAGACCTCAAGTCGATCTTGGAAAATACCTTTGCTCCTCTCATTTGATCAAAGAGGTCATCAATCTTAGGAAAAGGGTATTTATTCTTCACAGTAACCTTGTTCAATTGTCTGTAATCAATACACAATTTGAGTGTATCATCTTTCTCCTTTACAAACAGAACTGGTGCTCCCCAAGGAGACACACTTGTCCGGATATACTTCTTTTCCAACAACTCTTGTAGTTGCATCTTCAATTCTAGCATCTCCGGTGTACTCATCCTGTAGGGTGCCTTGGACACTGGTGCTACTCCTGGCACAATTTCATTTGTGAAATCAATGTCCCTCTTTGGAGGAAGCCCTAGAATCTCATCAGGAAACACATCCCTGAATTCCTGTAACACCTGATAGTTCTCCAACCTAGGAGTTTCATCTCCTGATATCTCCAAAATGTGAGTTGCATACAACTGGAAACCCTTCCTACAGAACTTCTTTAACTGCATTGCTGAAACCCGTCGTACTGAAATCACCTTTGGAATACCTTTCACAACTACTAGGTCCCCTTCTTCATTCATGCATTCGAAAGTCTTATTATAACAATCAAGCTTCACCCTATGAGCTTCTAACCAATCCATTCCAATGAGAACATCATAGGAACCAAGCGGTAGAACATTCAAATCTACACAAGTGGCCAATCCATCCATGACCAATGGACATTCCTCCACCACTTCTAACCTTTCTCTTAGTTCCAGTGGTTAGCTGAACTAACCAAGACTTCCTATGCTTTACTTTCTTAAAAGCACAAATCTCCACTACACTAGGAGTAATGTAACTGTGAGTAGAACCAAGTTCAATCAAAATAGAAACAGATTGCTCAACAATATTACCTGCTACTTCAACCACAGTTGACCGGTGATCTACTTGGCGATCCTCCAGCACTGCATAAATCCTAGGGACTGCCATTGCTATTTGACCCACTGTTTCTGCTTCTTGAATGTTATAAGTCGGTCTTGCACTCTCACTCTCGAGTGGACAATTCCTACGCATGTGGGGTCCTCCACATTTCAAACATTGAAGTGGCCCTCTATTCTGTTGTGGATCCTTAGGATTTTCTCCTGTCACTCCAACTGGTTTACTCGCAGCTTGGGATGGTTGCTTCTGCTGATTCCTGAAGTTAGAAGGTTTGAAACCTTTCTTCCTTTGGTCAAACTTCTCATTCTTCTTGTCCTTCCATGCCTTATGGTAATCCGGCTTACCTTTGCTTTGCTCATAGCAATACTTAGCCTTCCTTATTGCTTCTTCAAGAGTTCTAGGTTCATAAAACTCAATTCTGTCTTTGTAAGACTGAGGTAATCCACTCAGAAAACGTTGGATCTTCACTTTTTCATCTCTGATGTACCAGACATACCTCAACAGCTCCAAAAACTTATTTGCATATTCTTCCATGGTCCGCTATCCCAATCTCAGCTCATGGAACTCCTTAATCTTGTCATCATAATACCTATCAGAGAGGTATTTTTGCTTGAAATACTTCTTGAATTGTTTCCACTTAAGTCTCCATTCACTGATCCTCTTTACTTGCATGAGGTGTTCCCACCAAATGGATGCTCTTCCATTCAGATTGAATATGGAAACTCTTGCCTTCATGTTTCCTGAATAATCATGCACTTGAAAGCACTTCTTTATCCCAAGAAGCCAAGCTTCAGCTTCTTGTCCAGTCTTTACCTCACCATCAAATGTAGGAGGTTTAGCTTTCTTAAATTCATCCTGAGAGCAATCCCTATGGTGTCTCTTTCCTTTCCTTTTATGAGAAGAAGAACTTGAATCCCCACTGGATTCTTCAGAATCAGATGATCCACTAGAAGTCCTTCTCCTTCTCCTAGTATTGCTCTTACTGCCTTCTGGTCTTGCCGTACCTCATCCAGAGTCTTTCTTTGCAAGTCTGTCAAACTCTGCAATATTGCAGCATTCAACTGATGCTTCTCTTCCTGGGATTTGATCAAACTTCTCATGGTGGCTGGAACCTCGGACAGTGTCCCCTGGAATCTCCTTCCATTAGACTCTATGTCATCATTTCTATTATGGACATTTTCTCCCATGGCATCTTCTCCTTGCTTGTAAGAATCTCGAGCATCATACCCATCATGGGTTCTCATGACTGAACCACCTCTAGCTTTACCACACTGTTCTTTATGGAGTATTTCCCTTGGAAGTTATCTAAAGTTCTGCAAATGTGTTCGTAGCAAACTGTTAGATGCATAATATTAATGTAAATCAAAATTACTTACCTTTTCTTCTGGAAATTCATAAAACAACAATTATGCCAAAACACAGAATTTCCTCTATTTCATATTCAGCTCTATGACCACGGACAGTCTGCTGAAAACCGACTGAATTCGCTGAGAAAAATTTCCACTTCGAAAAACCCAAAGTTTCCTTCTCTTCATCGGGTCTCTTTCGCACAAATTTTCTGGCTTTTTGGCGGGCAAATCGCCAAAACTTCTGATATGCATTGGCGACAAGGAGGATTGTTCACCTATTTCCTTCCGCGATATCGAATCTGCATCCAACTCTCTGAACCTAATCAGTGGTGAAACTAGCCTATGCGCTGCATCGGCGGTCGGGTGCCTTGTGCATCAAGTGGTTAGTCATCTCGGCTTCCGCAACGACGGAAAGTGTTCTTACTTCGACTTCCACAGGCAAACGTCTAAACTTCCGATCGGCGATGTCAATGAATATTCTCCTTAAGTCTTCTGCACCCGTAAGTCTATCGACGGTCGAAAGCACTAGTTGTAGCGGCGTCGGAGGGCTAGTTAACTAAGCAGCCGCAATGGTGAGTCACCTTCATTGAACTTTTTTCGATCGGAGATCTGAACGGTAACTTACCTCCTGTGTCGGCGATCGGCTATGTTATTGCGTCGTACGATTAGTCTTCTAGGCAGCTGCAACGTCGAAAAGCAATCTTCCTGTGGGTTCTGCAGACATTATCGGCTGCCAGACCTACTAACCATCGAGTGGATAGTGTCCTAGACTGCCGCAACAACGGATTCTCAAGCCTTTAACGTACCCGATCGGTGACCCAATCCTCAATAACATTTCAATGATCTTATACTTAAACAAAATTTTCAAATTTTCTTCTCATCGGCTGGTGGAAGTACTAATCACTGCGGCATCGGGGGTTGAACCCTCTATCCATCAGAAGGATAGTTCACTAGCTAGCCGCAACGACGGATGTTCAATCCACTAGCTTCTGCCAATCGAAATAGCTAACTGTCGTCAATCACCGATGGCCTCAACACTTAGACAATTTTTGAAAATTTCTTCTTCTGTCAGCGAAAACTTTCTCTATCTTCCACGGACTCTGTCGGCTCCATAATCCGTTAACACCTCGGCATCGACGAGTTAGTTTGTTCGGCAGCTGCAACGACGGCTCATCATCTATGATCTTCTTTCGATCGGCGGCCCAATCTACTAATGCTTTCCAGTCGGTGAACTGATTTTGATCGGCATCGACAGTCGAAGCTTTTCCCTATCAGAAGACTAGTGCTCTAGGCTTCTGCAACGGCGGACGCACGAAGCACTATCTTCCTCCGATAGCCAACGATTTCGGGCCTTAGAAAAAATTTTAAACTTTCTTTCCTTACGCCATTGGCAGTTGGAGGCCTTACCCGTCGAATGCGTAGTTGTCTAGCCATCCACAACGACGGGCGCTCGATCAACTATTTTTCGTCGAAGTCCATCGACGGTCTGAACAACAAACTTTCGTCGGCGCCGAAAGTAAATATTGGGCGTTTCTTCCACTTCATCGAGCTGGTGTTTCGGTGGTCTTCGGCTGATCTTTGCCGAAACTGCGCCTCCCACATCCACTAAGTTTCGTCGATGGCCGACGAAAACTTAGTAAATTTTCGGTAACTTTCTTCCAACAATCATCCATTGGATGTGCTTCCGCCTAGCTCTCCGCTGCATCGGAAGTCCGTCCCACTAAGTGTTCTGACAAACCGACAGTTCAAACACTTAGACAAATTTTTGTGGAAGTTTTCTGTCATAAACTTCTGATCTCTGCTGGGCAGAAAGAAATCTTGCCTCTATCACTGCATCTTTCATGGCTCATTCAGGCCCATGCTGCAACATGAGCTCTGATACCACACTGTAACGTCCCCGACCCTCCGACCGGTGAAGAGGACGCTACCATGGCCTTAACCATCCAGGCAACGAGCCCCATGAACATGTGCATTCATAAAATGTTGAAGTGCTGAAACATAATGCTTTGAACTATAACATGCCTACATGATTATTTATCATACAGCGGAAGCAAACATACTTTCATACAAGCATTCAACATGTTCATCATAATCATTAACAGTAAATAGGATTGCAGAAGTAAAATAGACAAGATTACTTATCTTATAAAGAACACGTTCCGTAACCAGCTACTGTCGCTGCAACATTCCACCCAACCATAGGCCAGCGTGCTCCTTAATCTCTTAGCAACGCTGCCACCCCCGAGCTGGGCATGATTCTCCAAGGAATAAGGAACAAGCAGGCTTACACATAGCCAAGGATACACAAAACACAGCCAAGCCAACACAGTTGGGTTTATCAGGTCATCAAGGAGCTCAGAAAGGCCAAATGCTAAGCTGTGAGCCCATTATAGAGCTAGGCTGACTTCTAAGACACCCACACACACCCAACATAAGGAATCATCCCCTTCTCTGCTACACAGTCCCTCAGGCCTTGACTTCCCTTCCAGTGCTATTCAGGGGTTGTGGAGAAGAAATCCAACCTTCTATCTCTCTCTGTGTGGTTTCCAAACACACCAGGTTTATCAAGCAAACCAAGCCCCCATCCCTGCTCCCAACACAGTCCGAAGACCAACCACTGCATACACGTAGTCACACAAGCGATTCACAGCTTGGTTAAGGAAAACAACTCCTGAGTCGTTCTTGGCCTTATCGTGGCCAAAACGACTCCAAAACAACCTACAGCAGTCCCCAAAATGTATCAGCAACACAGTTCACAATGTGGGAAAAACAACAGTCCGTCCTAGACAACGAATCCACCGGGGAAAACTTCCACATACCACACTGGGGAAGAAAATACAGACTCTCAACCTGTGCATGAGGAAATTTTACATCAGACCTCCGGAATTCAGATGGAAGACATGCTAGATACCACTCTGCAGAAACGCGAATGACATCCGAACTGCTCCCCCTCCTGGCTATGTGAGACCAAACAGAAAATATGCATGTGCGTGAGAATGAACAGACTACCACCCTTGCGTGAGGATGAACAAACAATGTAGAGAATGCGTAGTAGTGAGAATGGGGAGTCCGCATGGAGTGATGGCGGTGGTGGTTTTCCAAAAGGTAAGGGTCAACCTGCTGGTGGAGTGTGTGTGTGGGCAAGGACTGACAGTCCTACCACACTCCACTCCTCGCCATAACTGCCCCAACTAATAGCAGAACTTTTAATGGTGGTAGTTGGATAAGACAAGGTGGTGACACATGGATTTTTCCCCATTGGTTCAAGGTTTGACATCCCCCCCTTATCCTTAGGAAAATCATGCCCCTTCTCAATTTAGTTGCAGTGAACATATCTAGTTGGGTTCATTTAATTAAAGATGTATATTTACATGATGACAAAACTTGATATGTATGCCGCATGCCCCGATATACCATCGATGAAAATTTCAACCCGAAACATAGCATAACCAATCAATGGTGGGGCCTTGGCCTTTAGCTCCGCACCATGATCATTTACAATATATACATCATATACATCTAATGCAACGGGGTCAAAGCCGGGGTGTTACACAGGAGGATATTGGTGGCCACCCACTTGGACCCCCACCGATGTTTCTTTCAGTTTTCCAATTTCCTTAATTGTAGCACAATTTACTATTTTTGGCAATTTTTGGGTCCTAAACTTCTAGAGTCGTTTTGATGGTCTAAACGACATTTTTTCGGCATCGAATGGTCGGGAAAATATGAGTCCGTTCTGGACTCAATATTTGTTTTTTTATGGATGTAGTCCTTAAACAGATCTTTCTAACGAGTATCATGCGCGTCAAACAAAGGTAGTATGCAAAAGTTATGAGCCCAAGAAATTGATGTACCAAGTTACCCAACGGGGCCCACATTATGGCGTTTCACCTTCTTGGGTTAGGTTTTTGGATGTGTAGGGTTTCCATTGTTTCTCAATAATATATAGGCCTTCAAGCCTCATTATAACACAGATTTCAGAGGCATGTAGCCTCCACATCTCTTCTCAGAGATAAGCTACCAGCACTCTAGCTAGTTTATTTCCATTTTGTATGTAAACCAGTTTCAGTTATTGATTAATGAAATGAAGTGTTATTTCCGCTGCATATTTGTTTCTATGGTTATTTGTGTATTCTGTTGCGTTCCTAAATAAATCCAAATCAATGTTAATCTTGTTGATCGACTCAAGGAAGCTCATAATATGAGATAATATCTAAACGCCTATCTGCATAATTAACATAATAATACTCTTAACTAGAAACATTAATTTTTTACAAAATAAATTACCCAACCAACTTAATAATCCTAATTTAATTTTAACCCTTTCGACGCATGAATCTACATCCTATCAACAGTCCATCACCTTCATGTACCATTCCCCAGAAATACAAAACATTATAGTCGATGATGTCAAACAAATTCTATTGCGGAACGATGTTGATCGGCTTGGAAGAGTGGAGATGGGTAGAGATTGGAAACTGCTATGATAGTGTCGTAGTGTGGCCTTCATTTTGAATTCTCATCCAATCCACCAAACTTTCAATGAAACTGCAAATTTGTAATGGACATGTGAAAACCTAATACCTATGTCATTTCATTTATTAAGAAATTAAATGGAAAATATGCTAAGTCTAACGTCAAAGTATGTTATATATAACATAGTAATGTGCATGTTTAAAGTTGCTCATACAAATCTTTTGATTATCTTAGGGTTTTCAACATAACTGAATGAGAATAGTCGGGGGTGATACCAATATGGATCTATGAAGGATTGCAGGAAATAAGTATGAGAAATTTCCTCTATGAGCATGCATCATTCCCAGAGTTTGCATGGAAATCCCCAGAGTTTGCAATAATTAAAAAATAAATAAAGAAGATTAAAAAAATTCATAAATCTTGTTCGTCAATAATTAAAAAATTCATAAATATTGTTCGCCAATAATTAAAAAATTCATAAATCTTGTTCATCAATAATTAAAAAGCTCATAAATATGAAACCCCTTACACAGCCCAAAAGCTGAAATAAATATGCCTATTGCGTAACAAGACGCTTCTGACAACTGTATGATACACATGAGAGCCTGTTTGCAGTCATGCTTGAAAAACATTATGGGCGAGCGACTCCACACCTACGTCTATGCAGCCGTCCATGTCCATCAACCTAGTTCTAAAACATTTAAACTGTTGGCTAATTCTGACATAGAAACCTGTCTCTTCAACATTAACCCATGTGCATTGCTAGTGCACTAGTGGGGATTAGGCATTATACTCTCAATGTTAAACCCTAACTGTGACGATTTCATGAAATCCTTATGAGGAACCAATTATTATGTTCTACTCATAAATTATATGATTCTTTGGACTTTAATCAATCAGTGAGCTTATAAGGTTGAAGTGCTTTTCTATCTAATAGAATAGTTTATGGAATAAAATTTGGATGAAGTTATAGAATTTTGAAGAGGGTTTACAGTGTTATTATTTTAGTCGATAATGCTTAGCTATAATGGTTCTAGGATGGAAAAATGGGATTAGGTTTTGTTATGGAAAGCAGCATTAGGTGATATGTTTTAATTATAGATAGGGTTAATGTTTTTTTAAATCAGTGTTTATAACACAATATAAAATAGAAATAATTACAGATTGGATTACTGCATTTTTATAACACAATATAAGATAGAAAATGTAAATGTCGAGGACACTACACTTATAATAATAATCTAGGAATAAAATTAGACATGGAGCAGTTTGCAACCTCTAGGATGTTGCTGAAATTGAAGTTGGGATATGTGCCTAACGAGAAACATGCAATTGGTATGACAAAGGCAAAGGAAGATGACTAGTAGAGAGTTTCTCCTAGGTGAACATGTACATGGCTATGATATTAAGATCGTGATCCTATATTTGGGCTCAAATGTCAACATTCTGCCAAAGAAGTCATGGGAAGCAATGCGCTCTCCACCGCTTGTCTACCCTTCCATTCAGTTGAGGATGGTAAATTAATATTGTATATGCCCCATTGGCTAACGAAAATGTTGAAGTTGATTTGGGAGGTGTCAAAAACAATACATAATTTGAAGTAATAGAGATGATGGAAAGTATGAATCAATACTTAGCATTTCTTGGAATCAAATGGTCTTATGAAAACTATGAAATAAATGATTTGAAGAACACAATGCATTTTGAGGTTGATGGCATGAAAGTAACATGACCACTTGTCCACACCAATATCCATGAGATATAAATCCAATCTAAGAAAATAGGGAACACAATGTCATGGATAACATATATTCTCCAACATCAAGAAAATGCGATGATTGTATAAAGCCAAGGACAAAAAGTTCAATAAGCTGGAGGAGCATTCATTTATTCGATAGTGATTTCGAGGAAGCTTGGGAAAGCTGGTAAAAGGGAGAAATGAACTCTCATCCAGACATAATATAATGGTAAAATTATTTCATTGGATTCGAATAGAAATGCATGATTCATCAAGGTATGACAAAAACAATAGCCTAGATCAGTTCCTTACACACATGGATATCACATGGATGTTCTGGATAATGCGCTCAGAGGTACTCCCACAAGATTGCGGGTCATACATAGATATGGCATACCAAATTGGGACACCACTTAGGTGACACCGATGATAAAACTCAAGTCATTCATGCATGCCAATATGGTACAATAAATATTCATAGGAGATACCAATCCATATGAGCACATCGACCTGTCTGACCACAAGTGGGACTCAAATGAATTATAACCACAATTTTGGGTTCATCGTGTTTTTCATGATATTGTTCCTATCTCAAAGATTGGTACTTACATGAAGAAACAAGATTAGTACTTACATGAAGAAACAAGATGACCGATTGCATGGTGGAAGACGATGCGTGCAAATTTTTTTCAAGAATTTTCTTTTCAGCAACCAGTGGCATGGTGATGGAAGAATTGTCAGTGATCACCAACAACTTGTGGAATGTGGGATATTCATATTTCTTTCCTACACATCAATAATTGGAAAACCTCACATTCATGGCTCTCAAAGGAATATCGCCTCTCTTTTGTGCAAAGGTAGACAAGGAGAACTCTGCTTCATATGAGCTCGAGATTTTGTAGCACTTAACTTTCAAGGATTCAGAAGGATCCTAAGAAATAAGTCAAAAAAAATCTAAGGAGAGAAAATAAATCTATGCATAACCTTTGAAGTTGCAAAAATTCAACATCAGTACTAAAGATAAACCAAAGATGGAAGCCATCAAGGATTACTGGGACGAGCAAATGGTGTATGAGGTCACATCACTCTTGAAAGAACATGGTGATCTATTTCCAAAAATATTTACAGAACTTAAAGGGATTGATGGATATTTGGGTGAAATTAAGATTGTGTTGAAAGCAAACTCTAAGCTTGATAAGCATCGATGGTATAGATTAAATCCCCGAGTGAAGCAAAAGGTGAAAAAGGAGATTGATTTAATGTTAAGCACATGTTTGATTTTTCTAGTAGATGAATTAGATCAGATGAGTCTAGACATCATCCAGAGAAAGAAATATATAGAAAAAATTAGGGTATGCGTCGATTATCATAGCCTAAATGTTGCATGTGTCCATGACTCGTTTCCAACACTGTTTAGCGATGAAGTGCTAGAACAAGTAGCAAGAAATTAGGCATATTCGTTCAGTGATGGATTGTCAACCTATTACTAGGTCAGGATTGTTGAAGAGGATAATAATAATACCACATACACTACAAAATGGGGATCATTCTATTATAATGTGATGCCATTTGGGTTGAAAAATGCTCTAAGTGTTTTCTCAAGGATAGTCATTGCAAATTTTTGTGAATTTATTCATAAGTTCTTGGAAGTCTATCTAGATGATTCGACAGTCTACAACTTCCTCAAAGACCATGTTGCACTTATTCAAATCATGTTATATAATTGCAGACAAACTGGAGTTTATTTGAACTTGTGATATTGTATCTTTTACATTCCTTTTGGCAACTTGTTGGGCCATATTGTTTGCAAAGATGGAGTTATAGTAGATCCTGCAAAAATTGCAGCAATTGTGAACCTATAGGCACCAACATTGGTAAAGTGGTTGTGATATATCTTGGGACACACCAGGAATTATAAAATATTAATATACAACTACACATCTATCTATGTGCCCTTAGAACAATAATTGAAGAAAACGTAAATTTCCGAATGGAATGACGCTTGTGAAAAAGCTTTCGCAACATTGAAAGAGAGAATGGTAAACACCCTAATCCTATCATTTCCCAATTGGAAAAATGATTTACATGTACATGTGGATGCATTTTAGATATCCCTTGGCACTGTATTGGCTCAACCAAGAAAAGGCGAGATGGATATCCTTCATGACAATGCCTGTGGCTCTAAACATACTTTGCAAGAATTGAAGTCTATAGCACAAGTGGCCTACACCGATTTACAATAGTTGGGTCACTTTGCAAATACAAAGATTCAATAGTTAGAACAACATAATCCTATCGTCCTAGATACAGAGAAATACCAACATTTTTTAGCTAGAAATAACATTTTGGTAGGAAAATGATGAACAAAGTTGGACAAATTTGAAGATCTCAGAAAGTAGGATTTTGCAGAGGTACCATAGTTTGGATCCTTCGTTTGAAGATACAGTAGTCGAGGATGTGCAAGGATCATCAACATAAAAAAAATTGACTTGAGGGAGAATCAACCCTTGTGGTCGGGACATATGGATCCTTAGTTTTGGAGAGAATTGCAGAATGCACAAGAGAAAAGGAACAAAGAAGGAAGCGTGGGGTAAAGGAGAGAGAATTGTGAAAAAGGTACCAATAAACGCAATCATTTTGGACCTCCCATCGCTAGTATAAAATGAAGCAGAATATAACCAGAAAAGGAGAGAAGAGAAGAGAAGAGAGGCAACATTGAGAGACGGGAAGCAGAGCAACAAAAGATATAGCCAGCCATATCCTCAGTGAGGGATAATGTATTTTCTTTTTTGAGTTTTATTTATCTGTTTTGGGCACCTAAATTTTATGTGTTTTTCTTGTCTGCTCAATGTTGATCTATTGTGTTCTTTTTTTATCTGGTATTAGTTGTGTTAATGTTGCGATATGTCATAAGTAATATTGTGGTATCTTAGATGAATTTTGTTTTGATCTGATGGTAATCACCTGTAAGAAGTTTATCCTTGCAGTTAACCACTCCCCATCACACAGGTCTAGGTAGTGCTTTGAGTGAGACCTTCCTCTTCGAGGGATTGAAAATCCGAGCAATCTAGACTACAATGGCACCTTTGTTGGGCCATGCATAACAACCCAACCTCAACCTTGTCCCAACACTCTTGATTGGGGGTGTGAACCACTGTTGTATTAAGGGAAAAACTATTAGAAGTTGTTTCCTTAGCGACCAATTCCTTGAAGGAGGACTTAATTTTATTATTACTATTATTGTTCTTGTTCTTGATATAAACACTGTTCAACTGTAGTATCTATTTTAGCATCCAAATCTACAAAAGGATTTTCCTGATAAAAGTAAATTTCTTAAACAGTAGAGGTATTATATACATCACGTACCATGATTTATATGGCATGTATATTGGCCAATGCATATGAAATGTCACTTATAATTTAGAGTGTAACACCCCTGTTTTGACCCTGTTTGCATTAAATATATATGATGTATATATTGTAATTAATCATGGCGTGGAGCTAAAGGAAAAAGGCCCACCATCAATTTAGCATTTTATGTTTGGGCGATTAAAAATCGTTGTCGATGGTATTTCGTGCTAGCTGGCACATTATAATTTGGATATCATGTAAATAAGCAATTTAAATTAAATACCCACAACCAGCTATGTCAATGCAACAATAATGAGATGGGGCATGATTTCTTAATGATAAGTGGGGGGGGTGTTTAACCTTGAGCCAATGGGGAAAAGCCAAATGTCAAAGGGAGAACCCATCAAAACTGTCAACTACCTTTCTTGTCTTATTCACCCAATCATTTATTACTACCAGAAATTGGTTGAGTTGGTTATTGCATGCGATGGGTAAGGTATGACAGTCCAAATTCGAATTAGAGAAGCCATCAGTTTTGGGAAACGCATTTTGACTCCTTGGGCAAGTAAAAACCCAAAAACGTCTACACATTCCCACATGCTTTCAAGTTTTCATGTTTTCCTCACCATTTTTCTTCATGTTGGGCTCGTGGAGGCAGCTGGAACTTCCTGTGTGTGTATTCATTCACGTTTTTTGTTCTTTACGTCATTTTCCTCAGGCTGGGAAATCATTTTTGGTAATGCCAGCGAGTGGGAGAAGATACACACGATTTTTGGGTGTTGTTGAGGCCGTTTTGGTCACGTTAGGGCCATAAATGGATCTGGAAATCGAATTGCTACTAGAGGGCTGCTTTTACCCATCTTGGTAAATCGTTTTGTTGCCGAAACCGTTTTTCCTCAACCCAAAATTTTGTATTCTGCTATGTGTGCATATTTTGCTTTGATCTGAACTGATTTGGGGAGTGGAAATGGGGTATGAACTAGCTTGATAAACCTAGTGTGAGAAGGAACCTCACATATAGATCTAGGGGGTTGGTTTTCTTCTTTGCACACCCTGAATAACACTGAATGGGAAGGCATAGCCCGAGGGACTGTGTAGCAGAGAAGGGAGTGCTACTTTGTGTTGGTGTGTAGATGTTTTAGAAGCCAGTTTAGATCTAGTGCAGGTGTCTATAGCTCTGTGGTTTAGCTCACTAGCTTAGCAGTTAGCCTTTCCAACCCCTTTGCAGCCTGATAAACCCAACTGTGTTCGCTTGGTTGAGTTCTTGTTGTATCCTTAGCTATGTGTGAGTCTGCTAGTGTTCCCTTAATCCTTGTGGGAATCATGCCCATCTCAGGGGTGGCAGTGTTGCTGAGAGATTGATGAGCACACTGGCCTATGGTTGGGTGGAACGTTGCAGCGACATAGCTGGTTGCGAGATAAGTTTCTTCCAAGATAAGTATTCTTGTCTATGTGAATCTTTGCATTTGTATTTGCTTAATGAAATATGATGAACATGTTTAATGTGTTGAATTGATGAATTTATTCCGCTATATAATTGAAATTGTATGCATCTGTGTATGTTTTATGTCAATGCATTTTTATAATTACGTTCATGGGGCTAGATTGCTCGGATTAGATAGCACTACGGTCGCGTTCTCTCTCTGGTGGATGAGAGGGGACATGACATAGAGTATTTATATCCATGCACTTTGTGCACTTTCCTCTTAAGAATACATATATGCATGAATCTTGGCTAGTTAAGGTATACTCATGGCATGAATGTGTGTAGGACTTGAAACATGTTGTTCTTTCCTCTAGATGCAATATTGGAGGTTGTGACTATCAATGGAAAACTTGGTAATGCATCCATGAAGGTATGCAATCCAATGAGCTTATTGAAATAATAAGTCATGGATGTTATAAGTTGATTTCATAACGAAGTTGCTTTATTGTTCAATGTTTTTTTTCTCTTAGCCTTAGCTCTTTGCACCTTCAAATATTTCTTCAAATTCCCAATATATATGCCCATGTTCATGAGATGAATATCCACTAAAAGCATATTTATGTTCCTTGATTGCATTCTCTATGCATAATTTTTGTCATAGATATCCTCATGCTAGAAGGGATGATGCAAATTCCTGCTTTTACTTAATGATATGCAATGACTACAATCCATTTATTTTCAAGAAATAATTCTTCTAATTTCACTTTCATGACACCACCAAAAATATAACACTCTTTGAATTATTGGTCAATCCCATTGCATTATGAATTACAAATATGATTGGCCTCTTTAGTTCAAGGACTATGATTCCATATTTTTGGTATAAGTATGGAGCTCATCCATCTTGACTTAATAATGAAATTAGGAATATTATTTATAAGAATGTAATTAAGGAGACATGGGCCTTCCTATCCATACTTTCATAGTATAAGGGAATACATGCAAAATACTTGAAGGCTTGGGATTTCATATGTACTAATCAACTCCTTAGATTGGATTCAATCCAAAAATGGATTAGAAACCAAAAATTTCCTTTGTAACAGTATCCACAGTGCTTGTGGTAAGGATAAACATATAACATCCCAATTACTTAAGGGGGTCTACAAAGTTGATTTACCAAGCTTATTGTATTTCCTACAGTTGATTCAACCATGTAGGTTGGGTTTCCCAAGCTTGCTTGATCGAAATGGATTGAGTTTTCCTCATGTGCTTGAGCCCATATCACTACTTGCAACAAATGAAGAATTGAAAATAGGTAGCATTGACTTGTGATCAACACGCTTGAATTGACTAGAGGTGTTATAAAAACATATTCCATATTGATCCTTGCATTAGTAGAAACAAAAGGGGGAGGTATACTGGCTTGATTATATTGGGGGATCTGGATGTTTATAAGGTCTTGAAAAAATCGTGTATCATCTACAATTTGTGTTGAAATATTTTAACTTCAAAGAATATTATATATGTATCTTTTGTGGGCCTCGATGGTCCTACCGGGAGAACCACTTGTATTACTTTGTACCCCGATGCTTCTAATCTGAAGAACTAATAAGAGTCATGAGGTAGTCCCCTCTAATTGTAAAGGTGGGTCATTAACACCATGGTGTGGTTACTTGAGCCTACAGATTATGGAAAGCAAGAAGAAACTAGTAGAAGAATTTGAGATGAAAGACCTTGGGTTAATGCATTATTTCCTAGGTCTGGAAGTATGGCAAAGTTCAGAAGGAATCTTTCTCAACTAGGGAAAGTATGCAGTAGAGATATCAAAAAGATTCAATATGTTGGAATGCAAAGCCTTGTCCACACCCATGGATTCCAACTTGAAGTTGTTAACTGATAACTCATCAGAGTTAGTGGATGTGACTCATTACAGACAGATCATTAGGTCATTGATGTATTTAACAAATACCTGACCAGACATTTGTTTTACTATGAACACCTTAAGTCAATATCTAGTTCAACCTAGACGGGTTCACTTGGTAGCTGCAAAACATGTGATGAGATATTTGAAAGGAACTATAGACTTTGGTCTATGTTATGATAATAGCCATGAGTATGGATTGTATGGCTATACAGATGCAGATTGGGCCGGAAGTATCTCAGGCAGAAAAATCACATCATGTGGATGTTATAGTCTGGGATCTGCTATGATTTCATGGTTTAGCAGAAAGCAATCCAGTGTTGCACTAAGCACAGCCGAAGCAGAATATATAGCAGCTTGCTCTGCTAGTTGTGAATCCATATGGCTTCGAAAGCTGATGTCAGGATTATTCAACCTATAGTTGGACACTACCATGATTCTATGTGATAACCAAAGTTGTATAAAGATGACAGAGAACCCTGTGTTTCATGACAGATCAAAGCACATAGAAATCAGGTATTTCTACATTCGAGATATGATGCAGAAGGGAGCCATAAAGCTCCAGTATGTGAGTACTGATGAACAAGTTGCTGATGTGTTGACAAAGCCTCTGTCCTGAGTGAAGTTCGAACACTTTCGAGACAAGCTTGGTGTGGTTCGAAAAGACCTTCCCTGAAAGAGGGAGTAGTGATGTAGCAGTGGGATTGTATCATCCTTGGGAACTTTCCCTAAAGTGATCTGGTGACCTCGGTCTTCGAGAATGAAGAGGGATTGTATCATCCTGGGACATCTGTCCATAAGTGATCCGTTGACCTCGGTAATCAAGAATGAAGAGGGATTGTATCATCATGGGACATCTGTCCATAATAGATCCGGTGACCTCGGTCCTCGAGAATGTGGTAGGATTGCATCATCCTTGGACATAGTCCTAAAGTGATAGGGACTGATTCTCCCATAATCAATCCGGTGGCTTCGGTCCTCGAGAATGTGGGAGGATTGCATCATCCTTGGATATAGTCCTAAAGTGATAGGGACTAATTCTCCCGTAATCAATCCGGTGGCTTCGGTCCTCGAGAATGTGGTAGGATTGCATCATCCTTGGACATAGTCCTATAGTGATAGTGACTGATTCTCCCGTAATCAATCCAGTGGCTTCGGTCCTCAAGAATGTGGTAGGATTGCATCGTCCTTGGACTTAGTCCTAAAGTGATAGGGATTGATTCTCCCGTAATCAATCCGATGGCTTCGGTCCTCGAGAATGTGGTAGGATTGCATCGTCCTTGGACTTAGTCCTAAAGTGATAGGGATTGATTCTCCTGTAATCAATACGGTAACTTCGGTTGTCGAGAATGTGACGGGATTGCATCATCCTTGGACTTTAAGTCCAAAAGTGATCCAAAGACTTTTTGTCTTTGAGTTGTGGATTGCAGGTTGTAGCTGATGATGATCATGTCGTACTGATCGAAAGATCAGAGTATGATGATGATGACGTACTGATCGAAATATCAGAGTATGATGATGATGACGTACTGATCGAAAGATCAAAGTATGATGATGACGTACTGATCAAAATATCAGAGTATGATGATGATGTTTCTGATCGAAAGATCAGAGTATGATGATGATGTTTCTGATCGAAAGATCAGAGTGCGATGATGATGATTCTGATCGAAAGATCAGAGTATGATGATGATGATGTTGTTGTTGATCGAAAGCTCAAAGTGTTGATGATGATGTTGCTGATCGAAAGGTCAAAGTGTTGAAGATGTTGTTGATTGAAAGGTCAAAGTGTTGAAGATGTTGTTGCTGATCGAAAAGTCAAAGTGCTGAAGATGTTGCTGATCGAAAGGTCAAAGTGTTGAAGATTTTGTTGCTGATTGAAAGATCAAAATGCTGAAGATGTTGCTGATCAAAGCGGTCAAAGTATTATTGAAGATGAAGACTACATGATGTTGAAAAGCTTCCAATGATTTATAGATGTGTTACCCTGATGATGTTGATGATGTCCTCTATTTCTCTCCTATTATTGTTGTTGTTGATGTTGTTGTAGAATACCCTTCTCATTAAGGGGGAGTGTTGAAATATTGTAACTTCGAAGAATATTCTATATGTATCTTTTGTGCCCCCCGATGGTACTACCGGGAGAACCACTTGTATTACTTTGTACCCCAATGCTTCTAATCGGAAGAACTAATAAGAGTTATGAGGTAGTCCCCTCTAATTGTAAAGGTGGGTCATTAACACCCCAGTGTGGTTACTTGAGCCTACATGTGTAACTCGAGCCTACATGATTAACTCAAGCCTACATGTCGAATGTGATAATTAAAGTGAACGGATGAATATAAATAGAGGTGTGGTGCTCCTCATTTGAAGCACACACTCTCACTTGTGTAGCGCATTAGTGGAGAAGAGAGAAGTAGCTGGAGAAGGAGGAGGATCAGGCTTTGATCCCCTTGTTGGTTTTATCTTTTATCTTTTTGGGGCATCTATATTGAGGAAGCTTTTGCTGGGTTTTTCCCTTTAGGGTTTTGCCAGGATAAATCTGTGTTGTTCTTGTGATACTGTTTCTTTCAGTGATCCTGTTTATATGCTTTTTGTTATGAAAATGAAATGAAATACTGATGTTCTAGCTTAGCATATGAAAATTTAACAATTTGATCCAATGATTTGGACATCATCCTACTTCATTTGATCGTGTTTCTAGTCCTATCCACCTCTTTTGTCCTCCCTCGATCATTTTCCATTGTCTATTGCAGCTTTATTTGTTCTTTTTCCTTCCTTTCCCCTTGTTTTTTGTGAGTCTTTTTCTTGCCTTTCTTTCTCTCTTTGTATCCTTTACTACCCTCATTTTTTAGCTACTAGAATCCTTGCTTCCTTCTTCTCCTTTTCCAATTCCTTCTTTTAATGTTTTAAATCTTGCATCTCGTTTTTCTTTTGTTCTGTCTCAACCAATAGTTTGATGTAGTCTTCTGAAGTAAGTAGTTATGCCAAATCCTGCTTAATCAAATATAGTATGTTGTTCTTGTCATTTTTTGATCTTGCACTCTCTCCCTTGTAAAGCTTCGGAATTGATTGAGTACCTATGTGGTACCTCGTTCAATGCGAGGATCATCTTAGAGCAACGATTCATCCACATTATCTTCTTTAGCTGACACTTCATTGTTTGCACTATGTTCTTGTAAATTCCCTTCTTCCACATAATAATGGGAAAATTGGTTGTTGACGATAGATGGAAGTAAAAGCATGTTAAGGATTTCACCATTGGCATCGATGACATATGTTAATCCATATTCATCATTGTTTCCTCTTACCCCTTAGGATCTGGTATTTGGGTTGGCATTATTGGTTTCTTAGTGTTGTTTCCTCTTGCTTTGCCACCATCAACCACATTCATATTGCCAGTGCCATTGTGATTTTGCTCTACAAAATATGTCTAGGTATTTTATATGATCCAATAACTTCATTGTTCTATGTAGTTGGTTCATGAACATGCTCTGGAGAACCTGTATGTTTTTCATTTGATACAACAACCTCGTCGTTATTGACGACTAGTTCATGGCCATATTGAGTAGAAATGAGATATTCATCATTGTCACCCAATGGATAGCAATGTCCATAAGAGAGGGATAAGATGTTGTTTTCAACATCTGCATCTTCATTGCCATGTACATCAAAGTCTTGGATACATACAGTATCATGGAGAAGAGCATCGGAATTAAGCAGACAGATTCCAATCTGCCTAGATCTAACCTTGATATTTGAGGGTGTGAGAGCCCTTTTAAAAGATGTACTTGCAAGTTCCATTAATTCAAGCCTCTTGACGTCCCTCCTTGGGTTCTTTTCCATCCATGACACTCTCTCAGGCTTAAAGAAATACTTGAAATTGCCAAACACACTAACATTAAGAAGTTTCAACTTGTAAGTAGTATGGGAGGCAAGGTCAACAAGCCAATGCCCAACCTGTATGCATCCTCAATGTTTTTTACAACTATGTAGCTACCATGGTCATCAAAAATCAGCAAGTGTCTATTTTTATGTGAGACAACACCAGGTATAGATATTGTAAAGTCACAAATCCAATTCAAATCCATTTCTTTATTCATCCATGCATGCGTATGTGCAACCATGAATGCTCCTATTTCATAGTTTTGGATATAGTTTTTCAACTATATCTATCCCTTGAATAGACAAAACCAATAATTGATGCATCGATTGCATTTACACAACACATAATTGTTATCTACTCCTAACTATTGGAAAAAAAATTCACACATTCTTGCTCCCTCTCTCAGCAACTACCTGCATGCCACAATTCCTCCTTGCTTGTAAACCTCTTCCGTCACAATTCCATACATGCTCTAGACTGTAGGCATGTTTCTCATACATAGTAGACATTGTGTCATAGAACTTGAACACAACTACAAGACATAGATTTATAGCCCTATCTCTATGAAGGCCCTCTCTTGTTCACAACACAAGTTTTGGATGCCTTTTTTGACTCCTAACCACCATGATTTCCTGGGGAATTCATCTTCAAATGGATTTGGCCCGCCTTGACAAATTTGAACAACAATGGATTTTAGTTGTATCAACTCCATCCCATGGCCCATTCCAACCATATCCTTGCACCAAACAACCACTTCTTCCTCCTCTTCTGTAATCATCATTATCATAGGCCCTTTCCTCTTTGTATGAGTGAAACCATTTATCTAATAATGCATTGATGTGGGCGCAATCCCATGCTTTTTGGAAGTTTCTATGATATAATATCCATTGAATTCTACATCATTGTTTACATTCATCATATCTTCTTGAGTCCATCCTCTAAGGGCATTGGTATTCTTGGTTGCACTTGCACTTTGTATTGAGGTTGGCTATGGAACAACACCATCACCCATTGTCTCATCATGCTCGTCATCATCCCCAACAAGATTGTTATTAGCAATAGTGTGGGGTAGGTATTCATCTGAGGAAGTGCATTGTAGCTGTGTACCCTTGGAAACTTGCCTCCTTGACCTTCTTGTATGAGCAGTGTGATTGAATCTTAACATGACTGCAAAAACCATGAGAGTATTGGCACACTCATGTACACATGCATGATCTATTTCAATATCATTGCAACATTTGTTAAGTGTTCTTGTATCTTCATTATCTACATGAAGCTAATCGATGCAATTTGTGTTTTTGTTTGTGCACAAAGTAAATTCTATAACCCTTCTTGCATGTTCATAGTGTCATGGTATATTCATGATTTGCATAAAGCTATTGCAATCTAAGTTTATGTTTGAGCACAAAGAAAATTTTGTAACCCTACTTGTATGATGTGAATTGATATTTGGAAGTGGTATGAAATTACAAGTGTTCTGAACTTACAATCAAAATCGATATTGAGGATTTTATATGGTTATATATGTGAATGATGTGATTACCTACAGTTTGCTTATCAATTCATAATCAAAGAACGAATTTGTCAATGTAGGTTGCATGTGATTGCATATAAACCCCAACATGTCCTTGTATATACTCTAACAAGAATTGAGTAGAAAACACTTTTAACGTCAATTGAAAGTAATGTAAATTATTTAGACTCTCAATGTCTGATCTGAAAAACACTATGATAGACTGCTTGTTGATAGTGATTATAATCAGTTTGACAATATGTTCTATGTTGACAATGTTGCTAATGAGTATGGAATTATGGAATGCAAATATGGTAGACTGTGGGATGTTTGTTGCATTTTATAGATTTTTGCTATTGGATTTGATTGGAGACTAGCATTGGCATGGATCATTGTCTTAACTTTGTGAATGAGTTTGTAGGATTGATTTCAGTCTAATCTAATGGTTAAGAGACAATATTAGATTATCCTTGTGCTTCTAATCAATTTAATGCTTGATTTAAATAAGTTAATGGCTTGGGTGTCATTTATTGCATTGGAGGGTTGAGTAGTTGAATGTTCTTGACATATAATCTAACCTCCAAGACACTGTAATTTGTATAGGTGCAGATGTATGTTATGCAGGTGTGGATGTGTGCTAGGATGGGTTGGGATGCTAGGTGTGGTCATTCATTGAGTTTGGATATGTCCTTGTAAATTGGATTACGTAGGTTGTTGTAATGTTTGATAATATCTCTGTGCACGTCTCCACGTGAGAACATAACTTGTTGGGCAAGGACAAGATGGTTTGATAGGTAGATGTGTCAATTATATATAGTTGTATTTAAAAAATAAAATTTTATTGGATTATAGTGGGAGGGACTATAAATGTCTAAATACTTACACCAACACTAACAACCACTAATGGACATTTTATTAAAAATTATTATTTTTTAATTACTTTAAATAATTCTAAAAATTTTAATTTTTAAATTACTTAAATTATTATTATATATTCCTTTTTATAATTTAAATTTGATTAAAAATAAAATAAATAAAAAGATAAGAAGTTGTCTTGAGATTAGACCATTTGGATTACAATGTCATTTTTTACCATAATCCGTCATTTTGGAGAAACCCTTGAGGCACCTAAAATTCTAGAACTTAATAGGTGTAACCTGGATTTTGAAAAATTACAAGTGTAACCTGGATTTTTTATTTTGTTTTCTAAGAGGGAGAACCCCTCCAAGCAACCCACCGAGCATTGTTGATTTGCCACATGGATACCAAACTCCCGGCCTCGAGCCCAGTCGCACAATCTTTTAGTTTAATTTTGATCCTCTTTGAAGATTTAATCATGTTCATATACTTATAATTAATTGAATATTTCAAATAAAAATAATATTGCATTACTGTGTTCAAGTTAAGAAGCCACCATTTACATGGTCAATTAAGAAAAAATGAATAAAAACATTTAAAAATCAATGTTATGGTCATACTTAGTGTTTTAGTCTGAGAAATTTGATGTTATCTTTCCGCAAAAGAAGGATTTATCTTTCCGCTTAAAATGATTTAAATACTTATAATTAATTGAATATATATAATTACGCCGATAGGTGATAGGTGTTCAGATATTATCTCATATTACCGGCTTTCTTGACCGGATCAAGAAGATTAACCAAGTGTAACAAGTGTACAATCAAGATTCATTTATGTTTATATTAATTAATTTAATATTTATTTGGTAAGTAGTTTAATGTTTATTTTTTGTTTGACAACCAATCATTTCTATACAAAACCAAGTGGCTAGTTGTGCTCATTGATGGAATTTGTGACCGACAACAAATGTCCATCATTTGAAATTCCAACCCTGGTTGTACCTGTAGACATTCACAAACCACTTTACTTGTTGCTATACTACTCGTGAATTGAAAATGTTGTTTTATGTCTATCGTATATGTATAAATTGATGCTTTGGTGATTTGGCAAGTTTGTCTAAGAGATTTTGAAGCTTTGGCAACGAGAATTTATGACATTGTTTCTCTTGCTGAGGGCTATCACAGCAATAGCTTCTGAACCTGAAGGATGAAGAGGACATGCAGGATGAGGACGAAGACACCTCTCTTTGAGACACAAATTGACAAGCCTGTCAAGAAACCGCGCGGTAATGAATCAACTGAATGCCTGTTCGATCGCCTCCCCGAAGAAGTTCTGCATGAAGTTCTGTCTCGCCTATCTATCACTGAGCTCTTGAAAGCTCGGCGAACTTGTGTCAGTTGGCACCGCATGATTTCGTCGTGCGACATCTTTCAGCAACTGTACGACGAGAGAAATAAAGAATCGTGGATTGCTCTTAGCAACGATCACCGTGGCTTTTTCTTCTTCAATAACAACTCTAACAAGTGGTACTTTTTACTGTCTAGGTATGAGGCGGATCAGACTAAATCTTGCCTTCTTCAGGGAGCTGCGGACAGTATTTTGCTTTTCGTAGGCAATGAAGGAGAAATGTTGGTTGGTAACGCCTTAACAAGACGCTTCCGACAGCTGCCCGACACGAAGATCAGCCCGCGCCTTAGACTGGACTCTTGCTTGAAGAGAAAATTATGGCCGACCAACTCCACACCTGAGACTGAGCAGCCGTCCATTTCCATCAACCTCATTGTAGACGACGGTGGTAAAACATTTAAAGTGGTGGTGTGGGGAGAACTGAGAACAGCTCAAGTCCATGCCCTTGTTTACAGCTCTGCTACAAACGAATGGACCGTTAGGCTGTGTCCAAATATCAGCTACAGATTATTCAGGCGGCCGTTCCACACCACTGTAGATGGCAACACCATCGTTTACAGTTCAATGCAACGGTCTGTGCTGGCTAATTATGACACAGAAACCGGGGTCTTCAACGAAATCCCATGTGACTTGCAAGTGCCCCAGTGGGGATTAGGCATCATAGTGCCCCGGGTCCAGAACATTAAGCTGTTAGTTTACAAGGGCCGAACATTTCTGTTAAGTGTCTTCGTCGGCCGTCATATTAATCCCTTATCAGGGGCATTAGGGGGGTCCCACGCTTTAATGGGCTTATGGCATGCGAATCCCGCCATGGGGCAATGGGAGCTTTCGAGTACACACGCGTTACAGTTTGCGTCAGATGAGGTAGCAGCGGCCTACGACGGAAAGGACAGCGTCACAATAATTCCAAGAATATCGGGATCCAAGATGCTATCCGTGAATTTGGATACCCAAACGTGGAGCGTTTTGGATGCCGATACTCAAAATGAAAATGCCCAACAACAGACTGCCTTTTCAGCAGCAGGTTTTAGGGCTTTTCATTTGAAGTTGAAATTTTGTACAGCCAGTTGATGTAATTGAACAAGCTGCTCTAAAATAGGCTTGGCTTAGATTGCATAGTTTTTCTCACTGAATGCTAAGCCGTATTTCAAACAAGTTCATAAAATTGGCTTAGAAAGGTATGTTTTTTCTTCGAGATGCTAATTTCTAAAGCTCTAAGTCATACTATATCATGAAAGTGGCTTTGATTTTATGGTTTTTTTTTCTTTTTTTATCTGAATGCTAGATTAGGTTTTTTCTCTGAATGCTAAGTTCTAAAGCCCTAAATTAGAGTATATTATGAAATGGGCCTAGACTGCTTTTTCTTGAATGTTAAGCTCTAAGTGGACAATTTTATGAAATCCTTTCGAGGAACAAATTATTATGTTTCCTTCATAAATTATATGATTCTTCAGAGTTTAATGGACCAATGCATTTGTAAGTTTGAAGTGCTTTTCTATTTAAAAGAATCTTTAAGAAATAAAATTTAGATAAAGTATAAAATTTTAATGATGGTTTACAGTTATTATTTTAGGCCAGATTATTTAGAGATGAGACTTGCATTTTTTTCCCTAAATCATTATAGAGAGCAACATTTAAGTGATATTTCTTTATAGTGACACTTTCTCATACTCGGCCTAGTTCTCTACGTGGTTATAGATTGGAGTTAGTGGTTATCAATTTCTTTATCTTTTGTCATTTGATTTTTTATGGTTTGAATCAACTAATTTTTCCAAGAGATATTTTGGCTTTAACATAAGGACAAAAATTAAAAAGAGAAATTGGCTAAAGAACTGAACCATAAAATTAGCTAACATCTAGGCCATGTGGAAATATAGGTTTCACCTTATCTTATGGAATAAGATGGTTTTCCTTTATAGATGTCCTTGATCCTTTTAGCATTGGGGTTTTAACGAGTATCAAATTTATGGTTATTAGGGATAATCTTAATACAGATTAACCTATCTTTATTCTCAATTAGTTTTCCCAACTTCATCTTTATTCTCAGTTAGTTTTCCCAACTTCTTTATGAAAATGTTCTGTAACAAAAATGACTAATAAAAAATCCAATTTTGAAAATAGCCCAATCTTGAAAATGCCTTTATGAAATACCCAATCAAGTTTGTCTTCACCTTATCTTCTGGAATGAGATGATTTTCCTTTATAGATATCTTTGATCCTTTAGAATTGGGGTTTTACTAAGTGCCAAATTTATGGTGATTAGAAACGACGATTTTCCTTTATAGATATCTTTGATCCTTTTAGAATTGGGGTTTTACTAAGTGCCAAATTTATGGTGATTAGAGATAACCTTAATACAGATTAACCAATATTTATTCTCAATTAGTTTTCCCAACCTCTTTGCTTGTTTGAGACAAGTAATTTTAATTTGTAAGTTTTTTTTTTTGACAAAAACGGTTAAAATATAATTAAAGACTGGCTAATGGGCTGCTAGGGCCTTACAAAGCATGTTCATATTCACTCTTCTGATCTTCCTTTCCTGCTTGGTTCCTTTACTACTGCTGATCTTGATGGTCTTCCTTACCTTATCCTTAAGGGATTGGGCAAAATGAGCTTCCACCATTAACAATAAGCTGGTTTTTGTTTAGAAGAGCACCCCGGTTGGCTTCGGCGTCCGCAAGACTGTTTAGATTCTTGAGCACATGCTGAGCCTTATAAATTCTGAAGTGAGAAAGTAGAAGGCTGACTTTCCTGAAGATTTGGCCAAGATGAATGTCCGAGGGGATCTTCTTGGTATGAACCGCTTTAATTATCAGCCTGGAGTCCCCGAAAATATTAATCTTTTGGATGTTCAGATTTCTTGCCTGGATTAGGCCCTGCCACAGCGCCAGAATTTCAGCTTGGTTGTTGGAAGCATGTCCTAGGCCCCATGCATAGGACAGGTGGATTTTGCCAGTAGGTTCATAAATAATACCGCCTCCTCCAGCTTGCCCGGGGTTCCCTTTCGAGGCCCCGTCGAAGAAGAGACACCATTCATTTAGCACTGATCTCCATTTGATAAAGTCCATTTCAGCCAGTCTAATTTCCCAGTTGGCCTTGTGGGGCAAGTGCGTGGCTTCATTGCTGTTTTGATCTGGCTGGAAATCCTTAAACCATTGATCTTCTTCCATAGAGAGAGGAGCCTTATTCCCTTTGGGAGCCTTTGTTTTTAAAGCTTCAGACAGCATTACCCAGGCTTTGATAGCTACTTGAGCTGGGGCCCTGCTTTCTTCCCTGAAGACTCTATTATTGCGCTCTAGCCAAATTTTCCATGACACGAACTTGGGGATCCACATCCACGTGGTTTTGATAAGGTTTTTTTTACTCAGATCGTGGGGATAGAGGTAGAACCAACTACTTACCAAATCGACTGCAGAGCTGGGAAAACTAACAACGATGGGACCAAGCAAAATTTTCCAGGCCTCTTGGGTGAAATCGCAGCCTGTGAACAGATGATCAGCGTCTTCTTCTGCGTTTTTGCACAATGGGCAGCGTGAAGGGCCAGCCCAGCCTTTCCTCTTGAGCTTGTCATAGGTGAGAACATTGTCATGAAGCATTTGCCAGGTGAAAATATCAATTTTTGGGATGGACGGGTAGTGCCAAAGAGCATTCCACGGGCCTGGATTGGGGGGAGCCTAGGTACGTTCCAGAATTGAAACATAACCAGCAGAAGCAGAATATTTACCTGTGCCAGAGCCCCAGCCACGTTTATCTTTGGATTTGGCAGAGATGGGCGATTTTCCTTGGAGAGAATCCAACAACAGCAGCGCCTCATCCTTTAGCTCGACTGGATAATCTCCCAGGTTCCAGCTTACCCAGGATTCGTTTTCATCATGACCCCATGAGGAAATATCCCACAGCGTGCTGCAGTTGTTGCCAGTAAGCCAGATTTGTATATTCCTTAGCTCGATCAAGCTGATCAAAGGCTGATCTCCTAAAATGGAGTCGTCCCAAATTCTTATATTTGCACCATTTACAGGTATCCAAGTGAGCTTGGCTTTGAAGTGAGGCAAGACTTTTTTACAGAGCATGAAGATCGGAGAACCAGTCTGTCTTTTTGGAGGTTTATCTAGACATCTTTTCCTATTGCCTGTGAAGTATTTTTTCCGGAGGATCTGCTTGCTCCAGGTGTTCTTGCCAGAGATCATATTCCAGAGAATTTTGCCACCCATGGCTAAATTTTGGGTGGCTACATCTCTGATCTGAAGGCCCCCCTCAGTCGTTGGATTTTTTATCTTGTCCCAGCTGACAAGATGCAACTTCTTTTCATTATTTCATCCCCCTTCCCAGAGGAAACGCCGGAGCAGCTCTTCAATCTTGTTCGTTATGGTTTTGGGAGCTAACAGAACAGAACACTGATAAATAGGAAGACTGGTGAGGACAGAGTTAATCAAAACAATTTTACCTGCTTTGTTGAGCCAGGATGCTCCCCAAGCTTGGATTTTGTCTTTGAGCTTGTCCAGAAGGGGCAACCAGTGGGCAACTTTAGGAGAGGCTTTGAAGATAGGGATGCCTAGGTAGGTAAAGGTGTCCCAAAAAGAGATGGCTTCCATGTCAAGGATCCGGGAGATGTTCAGCATTTCGAGAGGGGAGCAGTTCCAACCATAAACCTTACTTTTGAGGAAGTTTATTTCACTTCCAGAGCTGTTCATGTAATAGTCAAGTTCTGATTTGAAGTTCCTGGCTGTTCTGAGGTTGGCCACTCCCAGAAGTAGAGTGTCATCAGCGAACTGGGCGTGGTTTACATCCTTGACCTTGGGAGCAATTCTTATGCCGGAGAGAGCTCTGTTTTGGAGACTATTATTCAGCTAGAAACTTAGAACAGAAGCCTGGATGACATAGAGGACAGGGGAGAGAGGGCAGCCTTGCCTTAACCCTCTTAAGGCCTGGAAGAACTTGGTAGGCCGGCCATTGATCAGAGGAGCAATCCAGGGAGCTGATATGCAGGCTCTAACCCACTGAATAAAATTCTGATTGAACCCGAAGTTTCTCATGGCAGCAAAGAGGAAGTCATGCTTGACTCGGTCAAAGGCACTGGCTAAGTCCAACTTGACTGCCATTCATTTCTCTTTATTCCTATAGCTGGAATGGATGGCCTCTTGGACCAAGATTATATTGTCCAGAATCTGTCTGCCTCTGACAAACCCACCTTGGTTTCCCGGAATCAATTTTGGCAGAATTTTTTTGAGTCTGTTGGCCATTATTTTGGTTGTGATTTTGTAACCAGTATTGCAGAGGGAGATTGGCCGGAACCTATTGAAAGTCCTGGCCCCTTTTTCTTTTGGAATGAGGGCCAGGAATGAGGAGTTTGTGCTGCCTCCCAATTTGGAGCAGATCTGAGCCTTCTTGATCATTCTGTACAAGTCCCTTTTGATTATGTCCCAACAAGAGACATAGAACCGGGCTGTGAATCCATCCGGCCCGGGAGCTTTGTCTGGGTCCATGTTGAAGAGGGCTTTTTTAATTTCACGGATACTCACAGGGTTGTTCAGCAGCTGGTTGTCCTCTTCACTTATCAGCTTTGGAATCTCTGTGAGAGAGTAGGAGTTCGGATCCACCGGGTCCAGGTCCGTGGCAGAGTAAAGCTTCTTGAAGAAGGAGTGGGCAGCCTCCTTGATGCCATTGATGTCCTTTATGATTTGGTCTTGCAGCTGGATCTCATTGATGGAGTTGTAGATTTTTCGAGCTTGGGCCTGCTTGTGAAAAAAAGTGGTGTTTTTGTCTCCAGCTTGAAGCCAGAGCGTTCTTGATTTGACTCTCCAATAGGTTTCCTCCTCTCTGCACGCTTTTTGGTACTTCCTTTGGAGATCTGCTTCCCTGTTGAGCAAGTCAAGGGTGATAGGGGACTCTTCCATGGTCAGTTGGTGCCGTTCCAGAGCCTTCTGGATTCTTTTCCTTTCATCTGAAGGGGATCTTAGACCTTTTGCCCAAGCTTTCAGATCAGCTTTGAGCCTTCTTAATTTTCCTTCCCAGACGAAGAAGGGAGACCCCTGAATCGGTTCATTCCAGGATTTGTTCACAATGTCAAGGAAACCATCCTGATATACCCATAAAGGACTGAAGCTGAAGGGGATGGGGCCTAACTGAACTTCAGGGAACAGGGTGAGCGAGATTGGTTTATGATCTGAGGTATAATGAGCGTGGATCTTGGAGGAAGCCATGAGGCCAAGGGTAAGGAAGGCGGAGTGAATGAGAAACTGGTCTAGGCGGGCAGCAATATGGCCAGGCCCAAATCTTTTGTTGGACCAGGTGAACTTTCCTCTGTCAGGGGGGATATCAACGAGGTCCCAATCCAGCATCACATCTTCCACCCACTCTCTGGCAGGATCCTGGACTATTGATCCCCCTTTTTTTTCTTCTAGGGCTAGGGTTACATTAAGATCTCCAGCTACAACAAGATTCTCAGGGTTATGCTGGTTAAGGAAGAATTTTAAAGAATCCCGGCACTCTTTTTTTTCCACAATAGAGACAGGAACATACAGGTTAAAGATACTTACGTAGAGACCGGAGTCTTTATGGTACAGCTTGGTGAATAGCCAATGCGTGGTGCCTTCTTCTTCTACAAGGTCAAGCTTTACGGAGTCCCAGAAAGTTGCCAAGCCTCTCGAGGCTCCTCTAGCGCTCACAGCCCTACCTGGGCCTTTCTTCCAAAACGAGTTCCTTGCACGGAGGAGAGCTTCTTCCTCCATTTTCGTCTCCTGGATTAGGAGGACATCCGGCCTCAGTACTCTTACTAAATCTCTTATAGCTTCTTCTTTCAGGGAGGTGCCGAGTCCTCTGCAGTTCCAGGAGACGTATTGCATTATTTACCTGTTTGAGGGGGATGGCCCCCTTTCGGGGTTTTCCCAATCTTCAACCCGGATCTAGTGTTCATCATTTCTGGAATGGTGTGCTGTGCGCCTTGAACTACATCCTTGTAGGACTGTTCTTCCCTTCTTTTCTTTTCAGGCTTTCGTCCCCGCTTTGGTTGATTTGGAGAGACGGACGGATTGCTTGCTTCAGTGTTACCCTCCTCCGAGGAATCAGCTCCTGTTTCCGAGCCCAGGCTGGAGTGATCCTTTGGCAAACTGGAGGCAGACCGATGGAGGCCAGAATCGCTTGGACTATGTGACCCCGGAGCTTCACCAGCTTCTGTTCCATGTGCAGGGTTTTGGACCTCATTGGAAGTTTCTTGAGGGTTGGGCGCTGGATTGCCTTTCTTCGGTGGTTCTTGGATCGTTTTCTCCTTATTTTTGGTGTTTCTGAAGGTTTTCCCTTTCTTTGTTTTGTGCCATCCTTCCGCATCTTCTTTTTCAGCAGCCAGTTTGGGGTAGTATCTTTGGAAGTGTCCGTGCTCTTGACAGTTCCTGCATTTGAAGGGTAAGTGTTCGTAGTCCAATTTATGGTTGTGGGTCCAGGATCCCACTGTGAGTTTTACTACCTCAGGTAGGCCGGCTTCAAGATCCACTTCAACACAGATTCTGGCGCATGAGTATTGTCCTTTGTTGTCAACTTTATCAATGAAATGGCCGATTCCGTTCCCTATTCTCTTCAGAGTATCGAAATCCCAGCAGTGCATTGGGAGATTGGGGAGCCTGACCCACATAGGCACCTCTTTGGGGAGATCTATTCCGGGGTCAAAGTTTGGCGTCCATTTGTTCAGGTATAGGCCTTGGGTTCCCATGAAATAGGGACCATGCCTGAAGACTAAATCCCGATCTTCTTCAGAGATGAATTCAAACACGAAGAACCCTCTTCCGACTGGGTAGCAGGTTACACCTTGTTTCAGGTTGGGCTTCCAGTTCCTCTGGATCCAGTCATCTGTGGTCTTGGCTGAAGGCCATAACCCCATGAACTGGCCCACCAGGCCTCTTTTAGCCAGTGCCAGGGCTGTTTTCATTGGCTTTTCTTCAGGAAGGGCGATTTCGAGAATTTCCTCCAGCTTCTTGATGAACTTTGGGATGATCGGGGGGGGAAACCTTTTTTCCTCTGCTTTGGAGGAGCCTTCTGAAGGCATCCTCATCCGAGATCGAAGGGGGGGGGGGGGGGGGGGGGGCGTCCTCCCCTCCCCCAGGCGTTGCCATGCACACACAACGAGCCTCAACTCGTGCCCCAGACCAGCTCGTGCCCTAGCTCGCGGTGATCAGCTCCTCACGAGCTGCAAAAAAAAATACCCCACGCGTGGCACTTGTTATATTTTTAATTTGTAAGTTATTACATGTAGTTTCTCTAATTGAGTTTGAAGTTTAGGGTAACTATGATATGTCTCCCTTTGGTAAATGCCGTTATACTTTCCAACATGTTTGCTTGTTTGAGACAAGTAGTTTTAATTTGGAAGTTATTACATGTAGTTTCTCTAATTGAGTTTAGAGTTTAGGGTAACTATGATATGTCTCCCTTTGGTAAATGCCCTTATACTTTCTTAGTAAAAAGAAATTAAATAAATAAAATAAAATGATTAAATGTGCCAAAAAACCCAATCCACAATCTTGAAAGTATTCTTTATTCTCAACTAGTTTTACCAACCTCTTTGCTTCTATGAGGCAAACAGTTTTAATTGCTTTATTGCTTTTAATTTGTAACTTGTTACATGTGGTTTTTGAAGTTGAGGGTAACTATGCTATGTCTCCCTTTGGTAAATGTCGTGAGGTGTTTATACTTTTAGGGTAAAAAGAATTTTAAATAAATAAAATAAAACTATAAAATATGCATGAAAAATCTCAATCTTAAAATATCCTATGAAAATGCCTCACTGAAAATAAACACCACATCTCATTCATATGCCAAATATTCCCTTTGTAGGATTTGTGTGGTGGTCCAAGGTCCCATTTATGGACCATGGGATCCAAAGACAAATGTTATGGGACAAGAACTTGTATTTTTGCATCAACCTTGGCTTGGACACCAAGAAGCATCCATGTTATAAGCTAATATCTCGTTGACATGATGAAGATTCCATTTATAAGGTCTATGTGGTGGTTTATGGTCCCACAAATCGATCATAATCCCATCACCTCACACATTTACATGTCCACAGAACAATACCGCTATAGACACCATATATTAGCGTAGTTATCTTTACTACCTATATTATCAATTTATAAAAGATAACATACCTTATTCATCAAGCAAAGCTCCAAGTATAATATCCTTCACAAGACAACTCATTACATGCCTTCTTTTTATTTATATAATTTCTATTTAACCTTCTAGGAACTTTATAGAGAAGGAACTTTCTCGTGGGTAGAACATTTTAGAGTGCCTTCTTACAATTGTTTATTTTTCACACTACATCTACTTCATGGGCCTTATTTGGCAGATATGACCTCAATACATGATATTTTATCTATCTACTAAAGGGGGTTAGGGTAGGACACTAACATGCATTATTCAATTATGAGGTAGTTCAGATTAGACCTTTATAATTCCATATATAGTGCACAACAATTCAGAAGTTTGCATGATCCCTAAGTTGATGATTAAAGTGAGTAGAGAGATTCAATATCTATTGCTGCAATTCTTTGACAATGACTGATTGGGTGTGGAAGAGAAATAAGCACACATGATAGTATAGGGTTCATGCCACAATGAGAGAATCGACTATCCTATACATGGGGAGGTGCTCCAAGTAGGCAATTAGTGTTAAGGATTCCTAAAGTACATGCCATTGATGGTTATTGCACTTCACCAACATGGGGAGGAAATATTAGAGAGTCAAGAAGGACAAATGTACATGGCATTGATGTTTAGCACACTTCACTTAGATGGGGACAAAATCTTAAATATTGACTAGAGTGGGGTGAAAATTGGGGCACCGAGTCATTGCGAAGGAAAGACATTGACCTAGGCAATATGGAATCCTTTTCCTAGCAAATGATTAATTACCATTTGCAATGTATCTTATTATGCTCAATTGACGTAATGTTATATTACAACTTTACACTCAAGAACTTTAGACCCTCATGTGAATTTTGGTCGCCTTTATTGTTGTTTCCTTGATAAGTGAAGTTATTGTCACAACTAACATTGAGATCATTCAAAGCTCATGCTTAATTCTACCTGCACATGATCATACTAACCTCTACCCTCACGAAGATTTGATAAGAGTTAAAATGCTCTCATGCTTGCCTCGATGAACTGAACTCTAATTAATCAAAAGCTCACTAAATCCATAAAAAACCATAACACAATATAAAACCCTTGAAATACCCACCCACAAAACCCCCTCAACTAATGAAAAATATTCAAAATACCCACCCTAAAAATGAGCAAAAGCACAACACATACCATAACACATAGCATAACCAAGGAAGAAATTTGATCAACAACTAAACATTGGGATTCATGCTTATAAATCGATAATTTTTTTAATATGGGTATTGACCACTACTCCTTACCCCTTAATTTTAGTTAAAAGTATTTTCAACCAAACATTGGTATTCATGCTTGTTGCACCTAGAGAAGCGAGGTGCTCTCAGCCCACTATGGGGGAGATCCTATCACGTTATGCTAGTCGACATAAAAAAACATTATATTAACCAACATAAATAAAAAAAATAAAAAAGTAAAATTATATTGTGAATTCATATATTTATTCAATCCAAAATCAAAATGAAAAGTAATTAAGAGGTCCGTGTTAAACCCGGATTTACCAAATGAAAATTAATTAAAAGATCCGTGTGTGATTTAACAAATGAAAAGAAATTAAAAGATCCGTGTTAAACGAGGATTTACCACTAAAGGGATCAAAATGTGAGGTGTAATTTTTTTATGAACATTTAAAAAATTAAGATAAAAATAACTTACACCTAAAAAATTTGGATCCCTCTGGGTGTTTTCTAAATCCAGGTTTAAGCTGGTAAATACAAATTTAGATGGTTATGTATCACTACTACTTAATTCTAGTTAAGAATACTCATCACGAATATTAATTAATTAAGAATATTAATTAAGAATATTAATTAACATCTTCGTCCAATATCAAAATTCTTGAGGGTGTTTAGGCATAGGGCTAGTTATACTATTTGTATAACTTAAGGGAATATAATGACTTTATGCCCTAATTAAGAATATTAATTAACATCTTCGTCCAATATCAAAATTCTTAAGGGTGTTTAGGCATAGGGTTAGTTATACTATTTGTATACCTTAAGGGAATATAATGACTTTATGCCCATTAGAGTGATAAATTTATGTCTCAACATTAACAATGTATGAGAAAGAAATCCTCAAAACTCATTGAAAACAACAATGGACGAGAACTCACCATCACCAACCCTGAATCCATGATGGAAAATTGGATACCACTTTAAAGAATAAAGACAAATCTACATCTAATATGCATGTATGGTTATGTTGCAAAGTTTTGGTGTTCCAAATTATGTAGTTTATAATGGTGATTATGCATTTAAGATGATTACTTTCATTCAAAGGCGACAAAACTTCTCACAAATCAATGATCAATTGTTAGCAAGGACAATTATCATTAGCTACTATCCATGAATGTGTGTTAACTCATCACCGTTATTAAAAGCAAACTATTCCTACCTAAATGACCATTTAGTAGTTTTAGTTTGTAAAGAGGTAGACTTTCGCTCTTGGGCATTGCCCAAAAAAATCGACATTTCTATATTTTCTTATGCATAAGGAAGATAATCTCTTATCCAATAAAAAAATAGTTTTAGGACTTGGTCCAAATCAAGCCAGTGGCGCAGAAGCGAATATTCCTTGTGATTATCCCTTGCATTTCACTTTTTGTATTTTTTTTTAACATAACACAAAATAAATTGCACATTGTCTTGGAGCTCTAAATACCCCGCCAAAAACACGAAGGCATGACCACAAAATTTGGTTATAGTTAGCATATTGCCAAAATAGCGAAGTTAAAAGCCACAATTAAAAGACTGCGTTTGAATGAACGGGAGTTGCAGAGGAGGGAAAGACACTCGGAGGAGGAGGCTCAAGAAATGGGACAAAGAGGTAGAACTATCGTCTTGAACTCCGCGAAGCAATTGGCAATCAAGGGATTGAGGCTTGTACGTTGCTGCGAAATGGTAAAATTTTATTACATTTTGCTTCTACCTTCATTTAAACCCTCATTCCATAATTTTTCAAACCCTGAAATCTACAATAATGCCGACATTGGAACATGAATTTGTGCGATTGAGATTGTTTGATTTATTATGTATTCGCAGGGCCGCGGAACAATTGGTGGGTTTAGAGGAGGAGGAGAGAACCATCTTAGTGGGTTTAGACGCTGGAATATGTCATGCATTGTGGCATCTTGTCTGCAATTCCTTTTAAATACTTCTATATGGTATACCTCCTCAATATCCTCTTAGCATATGTGAATATTAATTAAGATCTTCGTTGAATCTTAAAACTCTTAAGAATGCTCGGGCATAGAGATAGTTATGCTATTTCAGATTGACTTTCAAGCAATGTTGGTTTGCACACTCAAGATTGTGATAATTGTAAATATCTTAACTAGTTTCATTGTCAATTGTGATCCATCCACTCATATCAGTGGCACCCTTTTCTAGTTGAATTGCATAAAAATTATGAACAATCTGGAGCACAACTTGACCATCTTCAAGATAAGCATAATAAATCAAAGGTCTTCCATAAACCAGTTTTTAACCTTCAGCCAATGCTCGACTTCCTGCAACAAGCCCATGTATTCCTGCTTGACTTGTACTGCAGTTGAAGCCTTTTTCCGTGTGCCATTACCACGGAGGGTATTTGCCTTGTTCTATGTATTTTCGCCTTCTATTAATAAATTATTTTTACCTCTTATAACAATTAAGTGGACGACATTCTTCAGAACAATTCCAATAGATACACCCTTCTATGCCTTTTGAAAACCGCCACTGCACATACTATGAAATTTGATGGGGAACGAGCCTCTGCTAATGCATCTTTATTTACATATTCCACCCTTTATAAGAAACTTGGAAATAAGATAAAACTCATACTGAAACAATCATATGTACTTGCAATTTCATTTGATAAACTAAATTGCATATGGAACAAACTGATAAGATGAAATTCTTACTTGATCCTTAAAGGAGGTATAGAAGGATCTTCCTTGGGAGGTTTAGATAAAATCGGATCCTCATATGAAGAAAATACTGCATGGAAAGTGCATGCAAACCATACAGCATAATCATTAGCAAGTGTCTTAAAATAAGATTTTAAACTATTTTCTGAATAATTTGGCATGCTTTAAACTCAAAAATAGAGTAGAACTGCAAATATGTTGTTTCAGATAAAGTATTAGTGCACACCAAGAGCTCCCACAAAATATGAAACTTCACATATTATTGTAGCGAATGTTATTTTTTACAAGATTATAGCAGTATAACTTTATTGCAAATAAACAGTAGGATCTCTAGAAGAAAGACAAAGCACAAAAACAAAGAACACAAGAATTTATCCTGGGAAATCCAATCGGGAAAAACCCAGCAACCTTTGTATAGAGATGAGAACTTCCTAGAACAAAATACAAGAATGAGAGAGAGAGAATAAAATCTCTCTAAGAGAAAACCCCAGAAAACACTGCTTCTCTCTGGTGTTGCGAACTTGCTTGTGCTGAGTTGGTGTTCAAATGGGGCGCCTAGCCTCTCTATTTATACACTTCACAAAGCTGACTTTTTCCCTAAGTGGGCTGACTTGTCTTGAGGGGAAAAATAAAAATAGTAAAAATAATTCTATTTAAAATTCTAAATTCCCCAAAGTTTACAGCGATTCTTTTAAGGCTTTACATGAATGATTACATCAGTATGAACTCTCGTAGGAGATACATAACAAAATAATAAACTTACAATAAGAATAACTTTCGAAGTTGCGCCTAACGGTCCAGATGGATTGAGTGGATCAGATACATGATGACACCTCTTGATGGATTAAGACTATGTTGACAACCTTCAGTATGTATAGAAATGATTGAGACAGATCAGATGTACAAATGAGACCCAAATGTTCGTGCTACTTATGTTTTTCCACACTACCGTCTGCTTCATGCTTAATCTTGAAAAACCACTTGGAAGTCACTATTCCTTAGGTCTCGGTACAACCTCCCATACATCATTCTTCATTATGGATTGATATTCTTCCATCATGGCATCTTTCCAAACTTGGTGCTTGGATGCTTCTTCATATGTGGCCCGTTTTGGGTCAATGATGCGACTCATCAATGCTACATAAATCGAGAACCTTTGAGGTCTTTTGCTTTCCTGAAAAATGCCATGTGGAGCTTCATGCCCTTGTACATCCTGTAGTGTTTGTTGTGCCCATCTAGGCCTTTTTCGACCAACTACAATTTCTGTGGGAGCATCATTTGGCTCAACTGGATCAATGGAGTCAATCACTTCTTCCTTTGGCAACTCCCTTTGAACTACTGGAGGGGGAGATGATCTCATCTTTTCATTATCATCGATCTCCATGTCTGATCCTCTTCCTTTCTGGATAGCCATTTGTTCTTCAAAGGACACATCCTTGCAGACTTCGATTTCCTTTGATCCTGGAATGTAAATTCTGTAGGCCTTTGAAGATTCACTGTATTCCACGAAAGTTCCCTTCTTTCCTTAAGGCTCCAGTTTTGTACTTTTCTCCTTGGGCACATGTATGTAGACTGGACAACCAAAGATACGAAGGTGGCCCACTTCTAGCTTCACTCCTGTGAAGGCTTCTTTCAGAGTCATGTTCTTCAAGATTCTATGAGGGCATCTATTTTGTACATAGATAGTTGTTCTGGAAGCTTCTCCCCACAAGAACATCAGTAGACTCTGGTCATGTATCATGGCTTTGGCTGCCTCCACAATTGTTCGATTCTTGCTTTCAGCAACCCCATTTTGTTGAGGGTTGTAGGGAACTATAAGCTCCCTCTTAATTTCTGCTTCTTTGCATAAATCATTAAACTCTGTTGATGTGTATTCTCCACCATTGTTTGATGTCAGAGTCTTGATTCTCTTTTCCGACAAATAATCGGCTTGTGCTTTGAATTATTTGAACTTGCTGAGCACTTCCTTGGATTCCTTGGTCTTGAGAAAGCAAATCCATGTCCTCCGTGAGTGGTCGTCAATAAATGTTACATAGTAGTTGTAACCTCCCAACAAAGCAACAATCATACGTCCGCACAAGTCTGAGTGCACTAGATCCAATATATCCTTGGATTTGCTCTCAGTATTTGGAAAGAATCCTTTGGTATTCTTCCCAAGTGCACATCCTCTGCAGACTCTGTCATGGTCCAAGTGAAGTGCTGGTAGACTTGTCACAATATTTCTTAATGCTGGGACTCGAGAGAGCTCTATAGTTGATGTGAGCTAATCTTCTGTGCCATAGCTCACCTATGTTGGTGGAGTCATGTACTAGTGCTTGAGTTGGTGGAGTGCTCAATCGATACATGCTCTCCTCTCTTACTCCAATTTATTTTGCTGCTTCCATGCTTGAGTTCTTGTGCCAAGCAAGCACTTTCCCATCTGAAAATGCAACTTTATATCCCTTGTCCTCTAAGGCAAAGATTGAGACAAGATTTCTTTTCATACCAGGCACATAGAGCACATCACTTAAATGTAACATGTCTTTAGATTATAGTTGAATTTAGGTAGCCCCAAATTCTCTCACAATATAGTTGGCATCATCTCCAAGTACAACACAAAGATGAGATTCTTTCTCAACTATTTCAGAAAGGTTTTCTTTATATCCAGTCATATGCTTGTAAGCACCACTATCTATGATCCAAGTGTCACTAATGGTGGGAACAATACCTGATAATGCTGATATGAAGAAGAATTATGTATGATTTTCATTTATTTGCTTCTTGTGATGATGACCTTCTACATCGGCTGTTGAAGCTTCATGCTTCCTCTTGTTTGAGCTTGAACACTTGTTTGCATAGTGACCATATTTCTTGCACTTGAAGCATTGTACTTGCGATAGATCCTTCTTTTCTTATTGATCTAAAGAAGGGCTTGGTCTTCTACCTTGATGCTTGTGGTGGTGAAATTTTCTTCCCTTTCTCTTTCCTTTCTTGGCATGGGCCATGAATGCTTGATTCTCCTCAGGTTGAATGCCATGAAGTCTTTGTCTTGCTGCAACCCTTGCCTCCTCCTGAGTGCAATCTGCCCATAATCTATCAAATTTGGGCAACTTGGTGCGTCCACTGATAGTTTGGATGAATGATTCCCAAGATGGTGGGAGCCCATTTAGTGTAGTCATGACAGGCTCCTTATCTTCAATAGGTTCTCCACTGGATGTCAGCTTGTCACTAAGTTCTGTGATCCTCATGAAGTATGAGGAAATTGATTCAGACTTGGTCATCTGCATGTTCGATAGTTGGTTTCTCAATGTGAGAGTCACATTGATGCTACTGTGCTCAAATAGCCTCCTTAGGGTTTTGAATATCTTCCTAGCTCTCTTCTTTGGTGGAATTTGAGGAACCATGTGGTCTTTGACTAAGTCCACTCGTAATCTCTTAGCTTGGGCATCATTCTTCCTCCATTGGACTTGTCTTCTTCAACTTTTGGTTCTGGAACCTTCTCATTGACAAACTTCAAGAGATCATTTTCTTCCAGGATGAAAAGAACTCTAGACTTCCAAGAGATGAAGTTTGTGGCCCCATCAAGACGATCTTCAACCTTCATTCCAATCATTTTGTTTGCAGATCTGAACCATAAACCTTATCAGAAGTTAGGTCAAAAAAGAGTTTTGGATTTTAGTGAAACTGACCTCACGGATAGATGTGCCCTAGCGAGTTGAGAGAAAGTGACGCCGAGCCAAATTTGTGGAGTAATCAATACAAAACTTGAAACCCTAATTTTTGTAGCAGCAGTAGAATGAGGTCTAAAATTGAAACTTCTCGGAATTTGATTTTTCCTTCACCAAAAGATGCGCCTTCCCTAGAGCGAAGTTTCCACAGCTCTTTTTCTGCTGAATTGATGAGGAAAATCCTTAGAAGGTCAAACCCTAGTTTGCGACAATGGCCTCTTCTGGAACTTGGCTCTGATACCATGTTAGTTTTTACAAGATTATAGCAGCATAACTTTATTGCAAATAAACAATAGGATCTCTAGAAGAAAGACAAAGCACATAACACAATAATTTATCCTGGGAAACTCAATTGGGAAAAACCCAACAACCTTTGTATAGAGATGAGAACTCCTGAGAACAGAATACAAGAATGAGAGAGAGAAGAAAATCTCTCTAAGAGAAAACCTCATAAAACATTGCTTCTCTTTGGTATTGCGGACTTCTCCTTGAGTAGGCGAACTTGCTTGTGCTAAGTGACTGTTCAAATGAGGCGCCTGGCCTCTCTATTTATACACTTCACAAAACTAACTTTTTCCCTAACTGGGTTAACTTGCCTTGGGGAAAAATAAAAATAGTAAAAATAATTTTATTTAAATTCTAAACTTCCCCAAGGTTTACATTGATTCTTTCAAGGGTTTACATGAATGATTACATCACTATGAACTCCCGTAGGAGGTACAAAACAAAATAATAAAATTTCAATAAGAATAACTTTTGAAGTTGCACAAAATCCAACAGTGAAGAGTAGAGAAACAAAACACGAGCAACTCAACTCTAAAAATTATGAAACAAACATTGAAATGAGCCTGCAGATTTTACTCAATTTCAAGGCAAAATTTTCTACATACAATATGTAAATCTGGTCTTGTACAAAGATCCGTGTAGTATGGTTGATGGCTATTTTCTCTCAAGTATCTTGAAGTAAACAAGCCTGAGTATCAATAACATTGCCTGCAAAACCAATTTTTTTTTTTGGAAGGCATCAATATTAGTGATACATGTATATAAGTATAAATAACATTAAACAACACAAGTACATGTACAATTTACAATATTCAAACAGATGGAAACAAATAACCTCCAAAGATCAGCTAAACTAGGTTCATTTGGCTTCCATTATCCACAATCAACTATTTCATTTTTTTCACAAAATGGAAATTGCTAGTGAAGAATGTTTCTTGTGGTTTGTGCAATCTTTGGTCATGAGGAACAACTAAGGGTTGCAGAAATTTAGGACTGTAGAAATCAAGAATATGCTATTATTCCTCAATGGCAAGTTCTTCTATTTTTTATAGTCGAGCGAGGACATCCTTGTCCGTTTTGGCATGCAAGGCACAATAATCATCATTGGAATATAAGGTTACTTCCAGTTATGGGAGTAGTATTTAGTCTTCCCCTGGTTGACAGGATTGGTTTATTAGAATGATGGTGTAATCTCCACATATAGCCATGATCGACCTTTGTTTGTAATCATTATTATTGTGTATTATTTTGTTTCTAGGGATTGGCTTAAAGATGACCTAATCAACACTCATTTATTATAATCCTAGGTGGTTAAGACCAACTTACTCATCATGTGGGCCCATAGCCTGTCTTAAGGAGGGTTCCTTACCTCTTGAGTTGTGTATAAATACACACTCAAGTCTCATTGTAAGATTCATGATGTGACCTTCTTGATCTCTCAAATGCATGTAATTAAGCCTACAGGGACTACAAACTCTTTGTTCACTATCTTGTTCTTGGGTTGCATCTTCTCTCTAACACATTTCAAAGATTTATATTTAGTGCACTTATTAGGGTTTAGTGTTGTGCTTCCCTAGTTCTATTTTCCTTCTTGTATATTGCAAGAATTAGGGTTTGCAGGTTGGTTCCATTGGATTCCTTCACCCTCTTATGAATCTCAGCATGGTTGTCTCTAGATTGGAACTAATAAATAAGGGGAAGAAAGCCCTTTGTCAGAGAGGGTTACAATGACTACATAGTGGATTGATTAGCTTTAGGCAACCTAGTTTGATCATGGAAGCTAGTTGAAAAACGTAATGTAATGAAGAAATTGGAAAGAGTTCTAGCTTTGTTCCAATGTGGGGAAACTAACCAGAGATAAACATAATGCTAAAGATATCTTCAAGATCATTTCCATGAATTTCGATGGACAAATTGTTACAGACATCAATGACTTGCTAGATGGTTTGTTACGCTAAACATCTGTACCCAACGCACCTTCAAATGTGCCCTAGGGAGAGAGCCATTTTTTTCGAGCAGGAGGGGTGTTATCGAGCAATTATAGTCATGGCTGGGCCCTTTGGTCCTTCCTTTAGGAGTACTATGGCTTAATGGATTTGTTGATTGCCCTGTGTTGGGGTTTTTAACCCGGGGGTTGGTGTCCGGGGCACCTAGGGGTTGATCACTGGGTTACATGGCCCCATATCTTGTTTGTTTGCTCTGGTGGCCTTTGCTCCAACTGCGAGACATTCATCTCCCTTCACTGCCACTTAGGACACCCTCCTGGCCCTTCAGCTAGTCGACGCCTTCTCTCCCTTGCCTTATTTCTTCAGAGGAAGATATCCTGCACGCCAGGTCTTCTTGCTGCTTTGATTGAGGGCGTTGAGGGATTTTACAAGCATTCTTGGGGTTAGATGGGGTATAACGCCCTCCCTCCATCTCACTCTAGCCTTTCGTTTGAGTGATTCACTTATTTTAGCAAATTTTGGCACCTAGGTGAAGAATACCCCAGGTTGCCTACCTTGAGCTTACATTAGGCCATTTTTTATTATTATTTTGTTTTAATTTTAAGTTGACATTTTTAGAATTTCAAATTGACATTTTATAGGCATGTCGGCCTGGATATTTTTTGTAAAAGTGAGTGTGAGATCATATAAATAGATCTCCTCACTTCATTTTAACATAAAACTGGTGGGGAAAAACATTATGCATTTGTTCTACCCTTCTTAGGGCTCTTTGGAGAGATGTGCCTCTCTTGAGGAAGGTTGTTTTTTGGGTTTCATGACAATTTCTTGGAGTATCTTGGTTTTTGCTCTTTCTCGAAGGTGAAGCTATGATTTGTTGGTGAAACACGTGCATAAGGAGGTATCTATGTTTTGTCTTGATGTCTCTTTATTAAAAGGTGATGAATGATGTTTCCTTGTAGATGGAATGGTGGCCATTAGGTTGCATCTTGTCTTGGCTAGGTCTTCATCCACTTTTATCACCTTGGAGTAGAAGCACGTCCTCTTTAGGAGTCTTCTAGGGCCAAAAGCTTAGGTCTTTAGGTTTGTTATCTAACCTAAGATCTCTTTCTCACTAGGTAATCCATCCTACCTAGATGCCCTAGGTTGGGTAGGGCTTTTGCTAGGGTTACTTTCCTTTGTCTTCACATCTCTTTTTCTTCTCCAAAACCTAGTCTAGGGTTAGTTTAGGTTAGTTAGGGCTAGTTTAGGACTGTTAGGACTGTTTCAAATCCCGAGGTTAGTTTCTTCCTGCTCTAGCATCCTCCTTTTCTCTTCCCTAAAACCTCTCTACCCTTTTCCTTCTCCTTCCCTACCTTCGCTACCCTAGTTTATACCCTCACTGCCCTCCAAAATAGCTCTAGCAGTGTGCTGCTAACCTCCTTAACCCTCTCCGAGCTGCTACAAGAGGCTGCAGCAGCCTTCTTTTCTTCCCTCGCTCCTACCCTCGAGTGCCCTACAACCTCCCTTAACCCTCGCTTACCCCTTCCTCTATCCTCGCCCTAGCTACTAGTAGCCTTAAGCCCGCTCCCTTCCACCTCTCCTAACCCTCAGGTATGCTACTGCTACTGCAGCAGACCTTGATTGCATCTTCCAGGCCTTCCTTCTCTACCCAGGCCAGCCTCTCCTAGGCTCTTCCTACCTTCTCCTCCCTTCCTTCCTCCACCTTGCTGGCCGCCCGAGTCTTTTCCACTAGCTCTCGGGTCTCCTTCCTAAAGCTGTTACAGCCCTCAGTCACCCTTTGTGACAGTCCTTTCCTATCCTGTAGGGCTGCCCTTACAGTGGCAGCCCTCCCCATATACGTACCCGCTGCTGCTATGCTTTCATCTCAGCCTCCTAACACCTGCTCACAAACAAACCGACAATGGTTAGATGATTACATATTATTGGTTTCATTTGTCACTAAAAGGTGGACTACTAGCACAAAACGTCATGGTTTACAATCATATTGCTGCTGATAATTACATTTCTAACCATTGAAATACTGTTGGCCTTTTTATTGCTGTGCATACTTACTATATCAAATGCAAAGATTGGATTAATGAGGTTAGTAAAAGCTGCTATAACTGCTTTTTTAGAATTGTTAGAGTGTCACTGAAAGTGGACTGTGTATCCTTTGCCTTTCACACATATTGTGCAACAAATACAAAGCTACACGCCACTTTGTTTGAGGTTAACACAGTCTACAATTAATATTTAAACAACCACTGCTGTTATAAAAACTTGCATTAATGACTGATAATCATACTGCTGTACATGTGATCTTCGAATTGTTTGGCGATGATAAATTAGTTGCACTCTGCTAATACTTGCAGGTCAATCTTGTTATTTGCACATTGGGATCAATTAGCTTATTATTGGCTTACATTTATGGTGAATGCACTTACGTGGTTCACATTCATTCTGATAGTATATCTACTCCATTTTTGATTGACTCCATTAGGCACTGGTCATTAACCATACACATATACAAGATATTATTTGTTGTCCAAGTGTCTTTTGCAGAGTCCCATAGGGCTCTCCCCTAGGAGGTTTCGACTTCCGAAGAAGTTAGGAGAAGTGACTAAGGTGACAGAGGTCACTTTCTCCACATATGCTTGCCGGTGGCTTGGACTGCCATTTCATCCGGTAATAATGGTCTATCCAAATCAGTGTTACCAACATCGGCCTAGAAATCGCCGATCTCCGAGAAATCGTGAGTTTTTCAGCTCGATGATTTTTTCTCAAAAAATCGCCGAAAAAATCGGGGCGATTTTTTCGTGAGATATTGTCGATTTTTGCCCGATTTTTTTTCGATTTATCTCGAGATATTGCCGATTTTTTCGAGGTGATCTTTTCCCGATATATTGTCGATTTTTTCTCGATTTATCTCGAGATATTGCCAATTTTTTCCCAATTTTTTCTAAAGCTGAAATTAAATATTTTTGTATTTTTTTAAGTTTGCCGATTTATTGCCAATGTTAGCCGATGTGTTGCCGAGATATCCCAAAACGATGTTTCCTGGACCCTGCCGATGTTTGCAACACTGATCCAAATATCTGTTTGAGTTTCAAGTACTTTTCCAATGTTGCATCCAATGGGTGGAACCACTTTCAAAGGTAGCCTTGAATTTGTCCCATGTGTCCATCAGAGGTTGATTTGTGCTTGCAAAGTTCTAGGCGTGCGTCTAGCTCTAGGTGAGGGCCTACTCATACATGTGTACCTTTACTATCAGAAATTTCTCAGCATCTATGCATTTACACTAGGTCTTGAAGTGCTCTTCCATATTGCAAAGCTGAGAGTCTAGATTGTCCCTATTTTTAACTGGGATTGAATGCTTTGTGTTCAACTTGAAGGACCAATGGAAAATTGGGATTCCTATAGGTGTATTATGTGTTGAAGAGGCGCATGGTGTTGCAAGGTCTAATGGTGTGGTAACAAGAAATAGGAACGTAGTGAAGATATTTCGAATCATTTTGGCATGTAATTCAACATGTTACTACGACTATGTAGCAAGTTACTCTAACACGAATTGGTTGTAATGAAGATTTTTCTCTTACCTTTGCTCTATCTAGAGTTGAGTGAGGTTGGATTCTTGAGATTCATTGAAGTGTCTAGAATAATTTCAAGGAGCCATTGCATACAGAAAGACAGTTTGTTCCAGTTTGAAATCAAAAGTCCCAAAATGTCATAAAACAAACGCGCAAGAAACTAAATAAGATAAGATAATTTATTATTGTCCAACAAATAACAACAAAAGTAGGTCAATGGGAGTAAAATAGTACAACCAATATAGGAATAGCACGAGAGTGCAAAAGAAAGTCCTTAGCATGATATTGATAGAAGGAAAACATAAAGAACTAAGTGTCTAGTTAAAAGCTAAATGGTTGACTAAGAGAAGATATAAGATTTAGTGCAAGTGCAAGAAAGATGCTATAAACTAGTGAGCGTCAATGTTGAAATTGAAAAAGACAATGTCAAGGCATGGTGTAGCTAGATCTAGTTGTTGAGGATAGGTGAGGAGTCCTCAATACAGGCTCCTCATCACAGTCATCAATAAGTATGAAAGGGCCAATGCATTAGTGAATTGGAATTCCTTGCTGGCATTGGAATTCCTAGCCATGAGTGGATGGTGGGGTTGATATGCGCTCCTTGTCATAGATAGAAATCACTATGAATATCAATACAATAGGAATGAAATCCCTCCCTTTCCTTGGGTACAATTTTTAACATGTCTTGATAGTCATCTAGACTCTAGGGTTAGTTGTGGTTAGCCAAGGTCTACCCACCCACTCTCGTGCTAGAAAAATCCTAGTGGCGTCCCACATGTAGGAATTGAGTAGTTTGATTGTTATAGTTTGTTGAATGAAACCTTGCTTCCATATATCCAAAATTAATCTTGATATGGAACCATACCTATTACTAGTGGATTTATGGAAACCTACCCATGAGTGGATGGTGGGGTTTATATGCGCTCCTTGTCATAGATGGAAATCACTATGAATATCAATACAATAGGAATGAAATCCCTCCCTTTCCTTGGGTACAATTTTTAACATGTCTTGATAGTCATCTAGACTCAAGGATTAGGGTTTAAGGTTTTTGCATGCCTCAAATCTTGATTAGGATTAGGGTTTTGGACCGTTTAGAATCTTCTTGAAGTCCACACATGACTAGCTCCATGTGTGTGAGCAATGAGAGTTGACCTGCCATCCACTTGGAATTACATTAGGAATGACATATAGGTCAAATTTCAGGAGGCATAACTTCCTCATACAAACTCTAATTGAGGTGATCTCTGGATTGTGGGAGAGATGTCAATAAATAGAACATCATCCAAGGGATGAGAATTTCATTTGCAACGTTTTGACCCCTAAAACGACTGTATGATGCCCAAAACAGGATTCAGAAGTTCAAGTCCCCAAATCACAAAAATAGGAACTACCCCCAAAATGGACCCTACAAGTCCATGGCTCCAATTTTCCACTTAGAAAATACCAAAACATATGACATTTTATAATGATCCATTTCAAATCATTGCAATTTGATGCACATTCTAGTAAGCACACCCCAGATTCAATGCATTCAAAGGGTAGAGTCCCTACAGGGTTCTATGGTCTTTACCCATACAAAGGTATAAGTTAACACCATAGGGTTCTATGGTCTTTACCCATACAAAGGTATAAGCTAACACCATTAATATGCAACAATTCAGCAAAATCCATTAATCTTAAGTTTAACCACCTAAGTACACTTATTTTTGTTCACCAGATCTGTTTCCAGCTAGAAGAAGATAGTTAACTCATTGAACAGGAGAAATTGTAGTCAATGAGAAACTTTGCTAGTGACCTCTTAATAGATACACTGAAAGTTTGGCCTAGGGGAAAAAACTGACCACTTTAACCTGTACCCAACATATAACTTTTTCTTTATTCACTCATAGGATGATGTGGCATGTAATGATAGACAATATCAGAACATAAAACCAACATTCAATTGAGTGAATTCCCAACTAACCTTTTTTGTCTTCCCCATGTACTTTGGCCATGTTTAAAATATGTCTTTGTCTTTCCAATAACATGTGACATATCCTAGAAAGAGTTCTTTTTAAATTATAGGCTTTGAAATAAATGGTCAAGCCTAATACCAATTTTAACTCAATGAGTATAAACACGAAAGGTGAAGGAACGGGAACCATATAGGTAGAGGGTAATATGGAGAATTCTTGTATGCCATCATATAATGGTTTCTAGCACTGGGATTTTTTCTTTGTGCTGACATGGTCTGCAACCTCTGCCCAGTTTCCTAATCCATGCATTTCAATTCCCTGCAAATGGGTAAACAAATGATATTTATGAGAATTAAATCCTCACATAAACTAATAAAGACAATAGTAAAAAGTCCAACACAATACTAACTCGTTAAACTTAAACAATGTGTTGCATTTTAGATACCTTCCAGTTTGTCATACCTCTAAGAGCAATATCTCTTCATCTGCGTTCCAATTTGGGTGAACGAAGTGAAAAAACAGATTGTCCTAGATAACAATAAGATTAAAATCAGCAAAGCACATTTCAAATAAGAAAAAAGGAACATCCTTTGACCTCCACAAAGCCATCATTTATTTTATGAACAAACGTTCTATAAAATACAAATGATCACCATAGGCTAAACCATTATGTCAGGGAAACTTTTAAAGATGCCATACCAATTGTCCAATTTTTTAATGTCACTGTCCATCAATCATTTTCGATATTCATAGGCATGGCTTTGAAGGAAAATGTAGACTAGGTGTTGCCATTTCTGAAAAATCCGATTGCAATAACAATCCAGGGTAGTTTGTCATGAAATGTGTTTGGTTTAGATGGTCATACAATTGGACTGCATATTCAAGTTCTAAGTTAATCACAGAACTGCAACCAATCTACAAAACCTATGGACTCAATTTCAGTTTGTCTGCAACACTGAAGTCTGAAACAGTTAATATACTGTTGTATGAGCATCTTACTTATCATTCAAATGGTTACCTTATTGTACGAGGGAGGATATCGAACAAAATTGTATTTGGCAGTTGATAGGTTTTTTTTATTGCCAACATTTTGGTAGACTAATGGATACCTGGTTTTGTGTCAATGGTGTTCAGTCGAATTGAGGAAGCAAAGTTCATGTTATCTTCATCTAATCAAGAATATAGATGATGATATTGCATTTAAGGTAGTCATGTTTCTTTTTGTTGTTCTATGTAAATCTTCTGACTTTGCTCTAATTTCAAATCCTATGGAGACATTCCAGTTGTGCACACATGATAGACATCAATGTCTAGGGTTAAGTCTCCTGTCAATGGGAAAAGTGACTTGGGGAAAGCTTGAGATTGCCATATTTTTTATTTAGTCTAGAGTTGTACTTTTTGATACAACTGTAGAATTTTTTTGTTGATGAGAAATCCCAATTTCAAAGACTTGTTTTAACAATATGATCAGAGGATGTAGCTGCATTTAAATGTTGTTATGTCAGGTGAAAACTACTTCTCTAAGGAAATACTGTGTACGACCCATTACAGGCATCATCCCAGCTCATTCTGCTTGTGAAGTGACAGGTTTGAAGCTTCTTAATTTGAAGGTTAATGGAGTAATAATTCTTGCTTGAATATGATACATCAAAGGACTTGTTCAATGTGAGATTGATTGTGCTTTCATTTGTGCTCTCTCATTGTTTTTTTATTATTTGTAGTCACTATGCAAGCTCAGAAGGAGGCACCTCCTGATATGAAATTTGAAGACAAATTCCTTGTGCAGTGTTATAGTCCCCACTGGGACGACTGCTGTGGAGATTACTCCAAATATGGTAGGTTCACTCTAAAACCTATTCTGTCTGAAGTTTAATGCTCATTGCAAAGGGTTCTCTCAGTTGAAGCAATTTTCTGTGTTATCCAGTTCTTGAAAGAACCAGGCAGGGTATATGAGGAACACAAATTGAGGGTGGTGTATGTGTATCCACCTCAACCCACATTTATCCAAGAATCATCAGAAGAAGAGGGATCAGCAACAAAGGATTCTGTGTTGGACAATCAGAATTAGAGTGTTTCCTCTGTAGATAATGTGAGTGTGAAGGATGTGTTGCTTTTTGGTTTTCTTGTGGTGACGATAATTGTTTTGTTATTTTCTACATGCAATTGCATTTGAGTTTGCTATTCAGGCATTTGATTGCATGCGGTTTCTTGTTTGTTTATTCCTGCTTTTTGACTTTTGATAAGGAATGCTACTTTTAAGTTTTAACATATTGTTTTTTAAACTTAGTGTTGTTACTGAGAAAGCAAGTGGTTTTAAAGATTAATTTCTTTGGTTTGCAATTCCATGAATAGGTACTGAAAGATACCAGCGAGTTGAAGGCAGAGCTGTCTGAGGTTAGTTTTTTTTCCCATTTTATGTTTAATGGCTGGATGTTTTTGGACATTTTTCTCTAGCAGTAAACATAAAAGAAAAGGTTCAATTGCATCTAGCTGGCTCCATTCAGCTCGACTGTTTAAGGAATACTGCTCCCATCCAAAGTTTTATATTTTCATTTTTAGAGGGTCGGATTTCAAACTGATGCAAAGCTGCTGAGCAGTCATACTTATGCTGCATATGAGAAAACACTTGAAAATCCTGAATTTGTAGGTGGAAAAAAGGACATTTCATAAGCAATGATATAGTTTCACCTTAAATGTCAAGCTAGCAATAGTGATGCATTGGTTAACAAGTATTGACCTGCCATGTTCATGCTTAAAATACATATAGAGAACTAACTGCTAACATTACAAGTGAAGGTACATTCTTGCAGTAAACACCAATTAGCCTAGGTTGCATGGCAATGTATAGGGATCCAACTGATTTTTTGAAAAGTAAGGATCTACAGTATGTTGGCTGATTACCGTCTATAAAACTAACTTTGAAAAATCTACTACATATACTAATATGGATTATAAGTTTAAGATAATTTGCACTTGACATTATAATGTCTAATAGACTTGTGTTTAAGGGGTGCATTGATTGAACAAAGGTAATTGTAGGATTAAGGTTGTTTTTTCAATAGATAATTTATAACTTTATAAGTGGTGATAAACAATGTATGTCACTATTTCGGAACCTTTAAAAGCCGAAATGCTCCTCTTGTATTATTTACTATGTTCATCACACTGTCGATAATAATTGCAATAGATTATGCTTTACACATTTTACATTTATATTGTATTATCGTTGATATCCCATTCAGAAGGTGTAGTTTAGTTTGTGCCCTTTTATGCCAGACATATGTCATGATGTCAAATGTTGCTAGGTTTAGGGTGAGGTTTTCATTGAAAATAGGGGCTATAATGTACCTAGAGGCTGAAGATGTCAGAGCTTCTAGAACAAAGGGAGAAAATTGTGGCATAAGATAAGTGCTTACTATGACTAGTGAGAACCCAGAGGGACTTGGAAATGGCCAACACAAGCCTCTTACTGCATATTAAGCATAGCTTTTAAGGAAATTGCATGGATATGGATATATATGATGGATCCAGATCACTCTTGGAAATACAGAAACACAGATCTCTATGAAAAACTCAGATTTGTATGTTTTAGGAATGGGGAAGGGACTATTTTATTTGCAATGTCAGGGTTTTAGGCCCCCCTCCTTTTTCATTTTCTGTTTTATGTTTCATATGAAAAAAGTTTATTGTGGAGGATATTCCAGCTTGACCTTTTTGACAAGTTAGAAATTGATCTCGAGTAGAACCTCTTGTGCTTCCACAAATCTCTACGACCTATGAGATGTGGGCACTGACTACATATTTATTCAAGAGTCAAGAGTCAACTATAACACAGGTTCCCTGGTATGTTTTGAATGACCTTTATGGTAATTTTGGTTACAAGGATTTGCATTTACATTGCAACTGAACTTAAAGGAAATGTAAAACATAAAATTCTAAAATCATATGCAAACCACACAATAAAGTTATTATATCAATTGTATATGCATGAAAAAACCTTGGGAATAACATATTATCATAAATTCTGGCTTATGGCATATGCACCTTTAAGTGGTTATGCCATTAAGTACAGCTATGAAAAGTACTTAAAAATAAACTGTTAAATTTGTGATATACACTGAGTAGGAAGAATTATAATCCTAGGTATCTCTTCATTTTGACTATGCTCTTTGAAGTTTGAACTACCTATTGTATATCCAAGTTATGGGGATGGGAGAGATGGATTGAAGTTCTCGGCATGGCTTGGAGATCCCCTCAATATTCATTGGATTTGAGAATGGGAATGGAAAACAAATCTTTTTTCTGCTTTACCCCCCTTGAGACTCATACCCTTGGAAATCCCCTCAATATTCATTGCCCCCCTTGAAACTCATACCCTTGGAAATCCCCTCAATATTCATTGGATTTGAGAATGGGAATGGAAAAAAAAACCTTTTTTTCTGCTTTCCCCCCTTGAAACTCATACCCTTATTGATTGGGATAAACTTAAAATACACATTACATGGGAAAACATTAAAATACACATTACATCCTTAAGACCTAAGTCACAAGATTTGGCGAATTTGAACCTTGAGGTTCAAAATTCATCAAATTTCAAGAAGAGAAAAAAATTCGAATCAAATTTGCCGAATCTTAAAACGAATCTCAAAACGAATTTCATCGAATTTGAATTTAAAGGTGAATTAAATGCTGAATTTAATTAAAAATCGAAAAAAATCGTGTGTTTTTTTAACCCTATCTACCTACCTCACGCAACTTTAAACACTCTCACGGTTTACTCTTACGGTTTACCCTAGTATGAACTTTTTGAGGCGTGCCCAAATGCACTGTAGTTCTCGGTTTCCCTCACTGTTCACATCTTGGCTGTAGGCTGTAGCTCGGTGCTCAGTGCTCACGAGTCAAGTCACGACCCAACATCATATCATAGCCTGCGATTTTGCTGATTTCTCTACCGTTGTCGAAGATTGGACTCTTGGACAAATTTATTTTTATGTTTAAGAGACAGATTTCAGTTTTATTGTTTATTTTTTAAACTATTTAAGCATACCA
>LPNX010990866.1:246246-272895 GCA_001517045.1 Pseudotsuga menziesii | reverse complement strand
TTGTTCTTGACTCCTCCGTTTAGGCTCAACTCCTAACGAAGCCAAGGGGGGTAGACCCTATTAAGTTACTAAGGCAAATTACTTTAGTATGATGATGTTATACTGAATGAGTTGTTTAGGTGTTTGAAATTAAACATTAATAACCATAGATGACAAGATAACAAAATGGGCACAAGAAAGCACAATGCTGAGACACAATATATATCAAAAGATTTAAACACAGAACTCGTGCCTTGTAAATGGAGTCATAAAATAATCAAAGTACTTACATGTGCTTGGAGTGAATGTTTTGCAATTGCCTCTTGGTACGTTTTAAGTTAATGTGAAATATGAGTGGATTAAAATTAGGCGAGGGGGGACTCCAGATATACCCGAGGGGTACTTGGAGTATGTCCAAAAAAAACCTTCACGGCTACCCGCAAGGAATGTGTGGGTTGAATGGAGTCTCTGAGACTGTGTTCATAATATACCCAAAGGTGTAACAGAGATCGACGCCCCGAGGTCACTGTCTAGGAGTTCCCACTTCCTTTGGGTATTTTGCCACCGTTTACGGTTTGATCGAGGCGTTGGATTTTCGCTTGATGGTGGTTAATTGGGGAAGGTGAGGACTAATTAATCTAGTCACTCACATTGCTTTTGATGTAGCTTGACTGATCGGATGAACCGCATCCAAGTGTAGAGCATACACACCGAAGTCTTGTCAATTTTAGTAAATTTTAAAGGATGCGTTTTTTAGAAAGAAGAACCTTCCAGGAACCTCTTTCGGTCCAAGTGGACCTCAATCGGGGAATCAAGGAAGGGGTTGATTTTAAAAGATTGCTTGCAGAGATTAATGATAAGCAACAAAAGGGAAGCAAACCACAAGTTTTTTAATTAGTCCTACCATGCATCTCTTTCCCCTTTCGGGTCAATCGGGAAGTCGTGGGGTAAGTATTAAAGTTACTTTGATACTGTAATATGGAACATATGATAAAGTAATCAAAGTATATTATTCTGCATCAATGAAACTAATCTAGAGCAAAGAAAAATAAAAAATTGCAAAAAACGACAAAAAATGCGCGACCCCCCAAGGGGGATGGGGAATGGGCTCAAAAGAGCCTATTCGGAGAAATTTTTTATTATCTGCTGTTACAATATCAGTAAACTTATCTGAATCGTCTTGGTTCTTATACATGATGAAACCAAGATCTTACAAATTGCCCAAAATTAAAATTACAGTCAAAAGGGAGACCCCTGGGGAGATTCGGATGTTCCAAAAACCACTTTCGAACAACAACTTCTCCTCTTTCTGTTATACTTGCTAAAACACAACGAGCTTATTAGAATGAAAGATGCCCAAAAGCACTTTGAAAGTACCTTTGGGTCAGCCTACTTTAAACCAAAAAAACTAAGTTAAAACTAGTTTAAACGATAAAAAATGAACCAAGGAAGCTTTCCTTGGGATCTTGGCTTGCTGTTTGGGCAGCCAATGGGATGTGCACTAATTGTTGGATTTTATCTTTTAAAAACAGAAACATAAATCTAATGCATGCAAACTATGGATTCTCTTTAAATTGCCATGCAAAACAGACGATTTCCCTAAACTAGATCTAGAATGCTTTATGGAAATTTTTAGGAATGAGATCTAGATTATGAGCCTTGAAATAATAGATCTATGTAAGTTTTACTTTAAAATAATAGATTTGAATAATGACAAAGCTTGTAAACAAAGTAACCAGGTAAAAATTTGATTTTAGAAGGAGGACGAGAGAGAAAGAGTGATGGAAGCCTCAGAATGTTGGGCTTTGGAGTCTGCTTTAGTGGAACACCGAGGGACTATTGTAACGTCCCCAAACCTCCGATCGACAAAGAGGACGCTACCAATATACTATATATTCGGGAAACTAGCCCCATAAAACGTAAAATAAAATACATTGAACTCAAGATACACAGATGCATAAAGAATTAACATGTAGCGAAAGCAAATTACATTTAGTTCAAGAATTCAACACATTTTACATGTTCATCATAATTTACATAAACAAAACAATTGCATGGGTGATTACACAAGAATACTTATCTTATGAAGAAGAACGCCCCGCAACCAGCTATGTCGCTGCAACGTTCCACCCAACCATAGGCCAGTGTGCTCTTTAATTTCTCAACAACACTGCCACCCCCGAGTTGGGCATGATTCCCTAAGGAATAAGGAACTAAGCAGGCTCAGACATAGCCAAAGATATGTCAAAACTTAGCCAAGCCAACACAGTTGGGTTTATCGACCAAGAGTACACAACAACACATAACCAAGCCAACAAGTTGGGTTTATCAGGTTATCAGGAGATGGAAGCACTGTCTGCTAAGCTAGTGGGCTCATTGAAGAGCGAAGGATGCCTACACTAGAACTAGCTTGACTCCTAGGAAATCCACACACACCCAACACAATGAATCATTCCCTTCTCTCCTGCACAGTCCCTTGGGACATGACTTCCCTTCCAGTGCTATTCAGGGGGTGTAGAGAAGAGAGTCAACCCTCTAGCTCTGTCTACGAGGCTCCTGCAAACACTAGGTTTGTCAAGCGGATTCCTTTCCACCCTTACACAGTCCAAATACTAATTACATACACAACAATATACACCATTTCTGGGTAGAGGAGAACAGTTAAGCCACATAATTAATTTCCACGGAGGGTAAGAACAACCCACTAACAGTAGGACGTATCCCAGGGACGTTTTGGCCCTAACGCGGCCAAAAACGAATTCATCAACAACACTCAAGAGGGTGTGGTCTCTCCTCAAAATCGCTGGGCAACACAAAAATGATTTTCAGCTTGGTAAACATTGGGGAAAGCAACAGAAAACGTTGGGGAAGAACCCAACCACAAGAACATCACAAAAACGAAATTCTTAGACTCTAGCAAAATGAGGAACGACTGCCCACGAGAGGAAGAAAATACACAGCAAATCCAAAATCGTGGATTTCACACACAGCAACTTCCATTCGTTTGAGAGAGAGCCCAATGTGGATTTCTGAAGATGGGGGAAAATGTTCGAGGCCCAAAATCGTGAAGGAAACATACATCAAGCAAATCGTGGAGGTCAAAAACAGCTCTCAAGCTTTCCCTGGGTGAGCAAATGAAGAACGTGGGTGTATGGTAGAATTGCATACGTTTTTGGGCATTTTCCTTGCCAAGGAAGTCAAAACACATTTTTCAAAAATGGGTTCTGTGCCCAATTCGAATTTCTGCCCATACTCTTCCCACTTCATGCAATAACTAACTCAACCACATTCTGGTAGAATTTAATGATTGGGGAAAAAGACAAAATGGGCAGTGGAGGGTTTGATGGGATCTCCCTTTGACATTTGGCTTCTCCCCATTGGTCCAAAGGTTTTAATAATTTCCCTCCCTATTCCTTAGGAAATCATGCCCTTTTCATTATGGTTGCATTGACTTAGCTGGTTGTGGGGATTTTTAATTAAAATGCATATTTACATGATGTCAAAATTATAATGTGCCGGATAGCACGATATACCATCGGCAACGATTTTAATCGCCGGAACATAAAACATTAAATCGATGGTGGGGCTTTTTTTTCCTTTAGCTCCACACCACGATTAATTACAATATATACATCATATACATTTTAATGCAAATGGGGTCAAAACCGGGGTGTTACATTCCCCTCCCCCTTCAATAGCACTGTCCTCAGTGCTTTACAAAATTGAACAAAATGCTACATTGGTACCGCCTCAGTGCTCTGTAGAATTGAACAAAAATGGATGTGCTAATCGCATGGCATCCTCCAGCTCCCACGTAGCCTCTTCAGGATCGTAGTGCTCCCATTGCACCTTTACCTGCCCTATGGCTCGGTTCCGGAGCATTGTGACCTTCTTGTCGAGGATGCACATTGGCTCGATTTGGAACTCTCCCTCGGGTTCCACCTGGATCACATGGTTAGGACCATGTACATATTTCTTAAGCAAAGAAACATGAAAAACATTATGAGCTCTAGTGCTAGCAGGCAATGCAAGTCTATATGCAACTGGCCCTATTCTTTCAAGCACTTCAAATGGCCCACAATATCTTGGTGATAGGTTGGCACAACTTCCAAGCTTCAAGGAACTCTTCTTTGCCCTCACTCTGAGGTAAACATGATCCCCTACATTGAACTCTCTGTTCACTATATGTTTATCTGCATAGATTTTCTGTCTGTCCTAAGCTGCTTTCAGATTCTGCCTGATCTTTACAACCTCCTGCTCCATCTCCTTGAGCAATTCTGGACCAAGCACAACTCTGTTCACTAGATTATCCCAAGTCATTGGTGTCCTACATCTTTTGCCATACAAAGCTTCATACGGACTCATCCCTAAGGATACTTGTTGTCCATTGTTATAAGCAAACTCTACCATGTGTAAATAATCTTCCCACTTGGTTGGTTTGTCCATCACATACATGAAAAGCATGTCTTTAAGCACTTGGTTGACTCTCTTTGTCTGACCATCAGTTTGAGGATGGTAGACACTGCTGAAGTTCAGCTTTGTATCCAAATCTGCAAACAACCCCTTCCAAAAATTGGAAGTGAACTTGACATCTCTGTCAGAGACTATTGCCTTAGGCAATCCATGCAATTCGAAAATTTCCTTCATGAAGATCTTTGCCATGTCATCAGTCTTATGCGTAGACTTAACCGGTATAAAATGTGCTGCCTTTATCAACTTGTCCACCACAACCATGATGGAATCATGTTGTCTCCAAGTCATTGGCAATCCTGTAATAAAATCCATGGAAATAACTTCCCATTTCCATTCCGGAACTGGCAAAGGCTGCAACAAACCTGCGGGGTGTTGATGCTCAACCTTTACCTGCTGACATTTCATGCACCTTGAAATATATTCAGCCATGTCCTTTTTCATTCCTGGCCAAAAGTACTGCTTTCTGGCTGTAGCAATTGTCTTCTGATATCCTGGGTGACCAGAATATGGAGCTTGATGGATTTCATCCATAACAACTCTCCTCAACTTTGCTACATTTAGAATGTAAATTCTGCCTTTATAAGTAAGAAGTCCATCTTCTTCCAATTTATATCCCTCATACCTCTTCTCAAGACTTTGCTGCTGCAATTTGTCTTTTACCTGTTCAAACAATCCATCTCCAGCAGTATGATTAACAATCTGCTGTCTCAAATCTGATTGGCAAATACTAAGAGATGCCACATGCATTTCTTGCACCTTCCTGCTGAGCGCATCAGCTACCTTATTCTCTTTTCCCTTTATGTGCTTGATTTCAAAATCAAACTCACATAAAAACTCCAGCCATCTCGCTTGCCTAGCATTCAGAGTAGGCTGATCAAACAAATATTTCAGACTGCAATGGTCTGTCCTTAGCTCAAATCTTCTGCCCATCAAGTAATGCCTCCACATCTTGAGAGCATGTACTATGGCTGCAAGCTCTAGATCATGAGTGGCATAGTTCTTCTCATGCTCCTTCAGCTTTCTTGACTCGTAACATATCACGTGGTTGTCTTGCATAAGGACTCCTCCAAGCCCTTGCTCGCATGCATCGGTACATACCACAAAATCTTTCTCTGGGTCTGCAACCTTCAATATTGGTGCACTGGTGAGAAGGTTCTTCAGCTGCTGGAAGCTTTCTTCACACCTTGATGTCCATTCAAACTTTATCCCCTTCTTTTGCAAAGAAGTGATGGCATGCACAACTTTGGAAAATCCTTTAATGAATCCCCAGTGGTATCCTGCAAGTCTCATAAAAGATCTTACATTTGTCACATTTCTTGGAGTAGGCCAATTCATAATGGCTTCAATCTTTTTAGGGTCCACAGATATACCCTCTTTTGAGATAATGTGACCCAAATATTGAATTCTATCTCTATAGAAGTCACACTTGCTCAGCTTTGCATACAGTTGATGCTCCCTGAGCAATTGCAATGTCAATCTCAAATGCTCTTCATGCTCTTCCTCATTCTTAGAATAAATAAGAATGTCATCAAGGAAAACAAGAACAAACCTGTCCAAATACCTGTTGAAGACACTATTCATAAAGCACATAAATGTAGCTGGTGCATTTGTGAGACCAAATGGTACCACTACAAACTCATAATGTCCATACCTTGTTCTGAAGGCTATCTTATGAATGTCTTCATCCTTTATTCTCACCTGATGGTAACTAGACCTCAAGTCAATCTTGGAAAATACCCTTGCTCCTCTCATTTGATCAAAGAGGTCATCAATCCTAGGCAAAGGATATTTATTCTTCACAGTAACTTTGTTCAGCTGTCTGTAATCAATACACAACCTAAGTGTACCATCTTTCTTCTTTAGAAACAGAACTGGTGCTCCCCAAGGAGACACACTCGACCTGATATACTTCTTCTCCAACAACTCTTGCAGTTGCATCTTCAACTCTAACATTTTTGGTGTACTCATTCTGTAGGGTGTCTTGTACACTGGTGCTGCTCCTGGCACAAGTTCAATCGTGAAATCAATGTCCCTCTTTAGAGGAAGCATTGGAATCTCATCAGGAAACACATCCCTGAATTCTTGCAACACATGAAAGTCCTCCAATCTAGGAGTTTCATTCTCTGTTGCCTCCAAAATATGAGCTGCATACAACTGGCAACCTTTCCTACATAACTTCTTCAACTGCATTGCTGAAATCCGCCTCACAGAATTCACCTTTGGAATACCTCTTACAACTATGGGGTTCCCTTCTTCATCCATGCATTCGAAACTCTTATTATAACAATCAAGCTTTACTTTGTGAGCTTCTTACCAATCCATTCCGATGAGAACGTCATAGGAACCAAGTGGTAGAACATTCAGATCTACACAAGTGACCAATCCATTCATGACCGGTGGACATTTCTATACCACTTCACTAACCTTTCTCTTAGTCCCAGTGGCTAGCTGAACTAACCAAGATTTTCTATGCTTTACTTTCTTAAAAGCACAAATCTCCACTACTCAAGCGGTAATGTAACTGTGAGTAGAACCAGGGTCAATTAAAATAGAAACAGATTGCTCAACAATCTTACCTGCAACTTCAACCACAGTTGATTTAGATCACCAATCAACTGTGGTTGACCCACCAGTGCTGCATAAATCCTAGGGACGACCCTTGCTACTTGACCCACTGTTTCTGCTTCTTGAATGTTGTAAGCTGGCCTTGCACTCTCATTCTTGAGTGGACAATTCCTGTGCATGTGGGGTCCTCCACATTTCCAACATTGGAGAGGTTCCTTGTTCTGTTGTGGATCTCTTGGTTTTTCTCCCATCACTCTGGCTGACTGCTTCTTAGCGTGTGATGGTTGCTTCTGCTGATTCCTAAAGTTAGAAGGTTTGAAACCTTTCTTCCTTTGGTCAGACTTCTCATTCTTTTTGTCCTTCCATGTCTTATGATAATCAGGTTTACCTTTGCTTTGATGATAGCAATACTTAGCCTTCTTTATTGCTTCTTCAAGAGTTCTAGGTTCATAAAACTCAATTATTTCTTTGTAAGACTGAGGCAATCCACTCAGGAAACGCTGGATCTTCACTTTTTCATCTTTGATGTACCTGACATACTTCAATAGTTCTAGGAACTTATTTGCATACTCTTTCATGGTCTGTTGTCCCAATCTTAGCTCATGGAATTCTTTAATCTTATCATCATAGTAACTGTCAGAGAGGTACTTCTGTTTGAAGTATTTCTTGAATTGTTTCAACACAATTCTTTTTTCATTAACCTTCTTTACTTGTTTGTGGTGTTCCCACCATATGGATGCTCTTCCAATCAAATTGAATATATCTACCTTTGCTTTCATATTTCCGGAGTAGTCTTGGACTTGGAAATACCGCCTCATCCCAAGAAGCCAATCCTCGGCTTCTTGACCAGTCTTGACCTCACCATTAAAAGTAGGAGGCCTTGCCTTTTTGAATTCATCTCGTAAATTGTTCTTGAAACGTCTCCTCCTCTTATTCCTACAAGATGGAGAGCTTGAATCCTTACTGGGTTTCTCAGAATTAGATGACCCACTGGTAGGCCATTTTGGAGTATTCCTCTTGTCCCTGGAAGCCCTCTGAGAAACATGGGATCTTTTTCGGGAATCTCCCCTAGCGCTACTCATGCTTCTTTTTGGATTAGCTGTCTGATGTCCAGAATTTATCTGTCCCTGGATGTTTGTCAAACTCTGCAGTATAGCTGCATTTATCTGATTTTGATCTTCTTGAGCCTTAAGCATCCTTTCATTATCTTCTCTACAACTTTGCAACTCCACCCTTAGGCTCCTCATGGTGGCTGCAATATTTGGGGGAGTATCTTGAAATCTTCTCCCATTGGAATGTCTCGTCATTTCCAACTCTGACATTTTCTCCCATAGCATCTTCCTCGAACTCATAGGGGTCCTATGCATCATTCATATCGTCGATTCTCGTCTTGGCCCAACCAAGAATGATTTTTTTTGAAAATTGCTCTATGCGGAATGCTGCCTCTGAAGGTGACTACAATTCTGCACAATGTGTTAATAAACACAACTGTTAGCTGCATAACAATATCATGAGTTCATAATTACTTACCTGCATTTGGAAAATACTGTATTGACAACTTTGTCAAAACACATAATTTTCTTTTCACCAAGAATGACGGTTTTAGGGGGACGACGGGGGTCAAGGGGGCTTGCCCCCTTGATTTTCTCGCAATCTGGTGCATAAGATCGCTGCCATTTTTTTGCCTTTTCAACACTTGTAATTTCACTGAAAAACTACTGAAATTTGCTGAAAACTCCCACTGAATAACTCAGATTTTTCCATCCGATTGGATCCCTTCCCAACTAGCCATCCGATGTATCGGGTCACTAGTTGACAACTCTTTCGACACCTCGATGGACGGACCGATCTTCATTTGTCTTCCGATGCACATCGGGTTGATCTTCCTCTATCCTCTGATACACATTGGCTCGATCTTCCTCTATCTTTCGATGCACCTCGACTCGATCTTCCTGTATCTTCTGATGCACATTGGCTCGATCTTCCTTTGTCTTCTGACGAATCGGCTGATCGATCTTCTATTCTTTTTCGAGATTTCCTAAACTTAGAAAAATTAACAAATTTTTCTTCTTATCTTCCTCTTTTCGTCGCCATGTTGGCTCCCTTCCAGCGAGCCTTGCCGACCTAGCCGAGACCTTCGGCTCCGCCTAGCCGAGACCTTCGGCTCCTCCCAGCCGAGACCCTCGGTTACTCCCAGCCGAGATCTTCAGCTTTACCTAGCCGAGACCATCGGCTCCTCCCAGCCGAGACCTCCGGTTCCTTCGCCTTCTCCCAGCCGAGACCTTTGGCTTTACCTAGCTGAGACCATTGTCTCCTCCCAGCCGAGACCTTCGGCTCCACCTAGTCGAGACCTCCGGCTCCTTCGGCTCCTCCCAGCCGAGACCTTCGGAAAAAATTTCAAACTTAGACAATTTTTCAAAATTTTCACTCCGCTTTGGTTTCTTTGTCGGATCAACTCAGCTTAAGTCCTTCGACGTATGGGATGGGATTTCGGCTAAGTCATCCGACGTATCAGATGGACTTCAGGCTAAGTCATTCGACGTATCGGATGGGTTTCAGCCTAATTCATCCGATATTTTCCATACTTAGAATTTTTTTTTTGAAATTTTGAAAATTCTCCCTGATTTTTACATTTTTCCTTTGCTGGGCAGAAGGTAACCTGCTTCTGTCATTGTTTCTTCATGGCACATTGAGGCCCATGCTACAACGTGTGCTCTGGTACCACACTGTAACGTCCCCAAACCTTTGACCGATGAAGAGGACGCTACCAATATACTATCTATTTGGGAAAGTAGCCTCATAAAACGTAACATAAAATGCATTGAACTCAAGATACACAGATGCATAAAGAATTAACATTCAACGGAAGCGAATTACATTTAGTTCAAGAATTCAACACATTTTACATGTTCATCATAATTTACATAAACAAAACAATTGCATGGGTGATTACATAAGAATACTTATCTTATGAAGAAGAACGCCTCGCAACCAGCTATGTCGCTGCAACGTTCCACCCAACCATAGGCCAGTGTGCTCCTTAATCTCTCAGCAACACTGCCACCCTCGAGTTGGGCATGATTCCCCAAGGAATAAGCAACTAAGCAGGCTCACACATAGCCAAAGATATGTCAAAACTCAGCCAAGCCAACACAGTTGGGTTTATCGACCAAGAGTACACAACAACACATAACCAAGCCAACAAGTTGGGTTTATCAGGTTATCAGGAGATGGAAGCACTGTCTGCTAAGCTAGTGGGCTCACTGAAGAGCTAAGGATGCCTACACTAGAACTAGCTTGACTCCTAGGAAATCCTCACACACCCAACACAATGAATCATTCCCTTCTTTGCTGCACAGTCCCTCGGGACATGACTTCCCTTCCAGTGCTATTTAGGTGGTGTAGAGAAGAGAGTCAACCCTCTAGCTCTATCTATGAGGCTCCTGCAAACACTAGGTTTGTCAAGCAGACTCCTTTCCACCCTTACACAGTCCAAATACCAATTGCATACACAACAATATACACCATTTCTGGGTAGAGGAGAACAGTTCATCCATAGAATTAATTTCCACGAAGGGTAAGAACAACCCACTAACATCAGGTCGTATTCCAGGGACGTTTTGGCCTTAACGTGGCAAAAAACGAATTCATCAACAACACTCAAGAGGGTGTGGTCTCTCCTCAAAATTGCTGGGCAACACAAGAATGGTTTTCAGCTTGGTAAACATTGGGGAAAGCAACAGAAAATGTTGGGGAAGAACCCAACCACAAGAACATCACAAAAACGAAATTCTCAGACTCTAGCAAAATGAAGAATGACTGCCCACGAGAGGAAGAAAATACACAGCAAAACCAAAATCGTGGATTTCACACACAACAACTTCCATCCGTTTGAGAGAGAGCCCAATGTGGATTTCTGAAGACGGGGGAAAACGTTCAAGGCCCAAAATCATGAAGGAAACATACAACAAGCAAATCATGGAGGTCAAAAACAGCTCTCAAGCTTTCCCTACGTGAGCAAATGAAGAACGTGGGTGTATGGCAGAATGGCATACGTTTTTGGGCATTTTCCTTGCCAAGGAAGTCAAAACACGTTTTTCAAAAATGGGTCCTTTGCCCAATTCGAATTTCTGCCCATACTCTTCCCACTCCATGCAATAACTAACTCAACCACATTCTGGTAGAATTTAATGATTGGGGAAAAAGACAAAATGGTCAGTTGAGGGTTTGATGGGATCTCCCTTTGACATTTGGCTTCTCCCCATTGGTCCAAAGGTTTCAATAATTTCCCTCCCTATTCCTTAGGAAAATCATGCCCTTTTCATTATGGTTGCATTGACTTAGCTGGTTGTGGGGATTTTTAATTAAAATGCATATTTACATGATGCCAAAATTATAATGTGTCGGATAGCACGATATACCATCGGCAACGATTTTAATCGTCGGAACATAAAACATTAAATCAATGGTGGGGCTTTTTTTTCCTTTAGCTCCACACCACGATTAATTACAATATATACATCATATACATTTTAATGCAAACGGGGTCAAAACTGGGGTGTTACAGCTATGTCCTCCAAAAGATCCTGAAGATGCAAACTAGCTCAACTCCTTGTACAAGTGAGATCACCTGCAACTTAGAAATCCTTCCACAAACAGATGGTTAAAACATAGGTGTTGCTGGAAAAAGATAATTGGAAAGCATGCAATTAAACTTAAAATACATGCAACTCCAAGAGATCTGAAACAAGTGAACAGTAAGAGCACAAATCAAACTAGAATGATCTCTTACCCTAACAGGAGGGAGCTCTTTTCTTCAAGGCCAACAATTAACTAGCAAAAAAGCAAAGATCAATAACACAGATTATACCTCATAAGCACTTGACAATCACCATCCACACATGAAGAGTGTTACACCATAGATCTTGCCTCCAAAGCTTCTTTATTCCAAAGTAGTAAGCAATACAATACAATAGCAACAACTTCTCAATCCGGCTCTAACTAGCTTGGAAGAGGAAAACTGAGCTTTATTTATAGCTAAAACAAGAAATCTAGCCCAGGGGGGTGCAATTCCCAAGGAGAGAGAGACTGCAGTTGCATGTGGAGTCAATATGGGCTTGATCTGTGTCTAACTGAGCCTGATTTGAGTCTCACTGAGTGCAACTGTCAATCGGAGAGCTGATCTGACTGACACTTCAACTTGCTAACTGAAGCATCCACCAAAACTCATCCAGATGAGCCCACACGTGTGGAGGAGAGAGAGAGGGCACAATTCCCAAGATTGCATGCAATAATGTACTCTCTGTTCAACCCAGATCAGCTCCTTCTGTCAAGGAATGGTCAGATCCAGTCAATCCTAAGCCGATGAGATTGATTTCAGTCAAATCGAAGCAAATCCCAATGATTTAGGATTTTGAATTTTCTCCATTATTTAATTAATTTATCAATTAAATAATCAATATTTGATTTTTAGGGATTTTTGACCAGAGTGATGGACAAATCACTCAAAACTTAGGAAAAGTGGGTTTATGGGTTTACATGGTGTTCTGAGCTTGAAAATGAGCACCCCTATGACTAAAACTGATTTCTGAGCCCACTTTTATTACAAAACCAATTTCTCCAATTAGACTATAAAAAAATAGCCTAAGTTTTGTGGAAAAATTAAAATTAAAAAAACTAAAAAAATTAAAAAAATTAAAAACCTAGGGGGACTTAGACATGTTCATATGACTCGACGATAATGCCTAGCATGTTTATACATTGCCACATAGACTCTAATAACCTCAATAGGCCTAAATGCCAAGCCGACCACCCCAACTTTGGAGGTATTGAGTGAAAAACTCAGAAATTATTAGTCGTTTATTCAACAACCAATAATAACCAAGGGAAAAAACACCCTGGGCTGATCAGATTGACAAATAAAGTCTAAGAGACCAAGTCTTTTACAGACATTATCATGCTATAACATTTTATTACAACTCCCCTATGGGGTATGAACATGAGATATAGTACAACAACCACTTCCCAGAAGCATTTTCGAAGGTCTTCTGAAGTCCGAACAAATCATCTTTGTCCAATTCACCAGGCTCACTTGATAAAAAACCACTAAGTGCAACTTAGGTGGTAACACCTCCAAAGCTTAAATAGAGCCAGGGGGTAATCATTCTCTGGTCAGATCCAGGAGACAGCCTTGTTTATAAGTTTACCCCATGAATCAGATGGGTTTTTGAGAACAAAGAAATTTATGATTATCCCAGTGTGAGTTGCACACAAACCGAAAAGATAGAAAAAATATGGGCAGAGCCAGAATTGAGAGATACCGTGTCATAATGCAAAGTAATAAGGAAAGCAATTATTGAAATAAACCATGCAAAAGGGGTGTTCCACATAAATTGGTTCTACGCCCCATCCTGTCACTGTACTGACGATATTCATCGCGATCTAGATTCTAAAACAATAAAGTAAACTCATGAACATTAAATTAGATTATTAGAAAATTAGACTAGTGTGGAATCTTAATATGTCATATGCTAAGTCACTTGGTCATGTTCATGTTTGATTTTGATCACAATGAAGTTTGAGAAAAATTTGCCCAGACAAAAAGATTGATAAAATTTATATTCGGTTTATATATATATATATATCTGTGCGTGTGATCCAAATTCAAATAGATATGTTTATTTTTTTTATTTTTTATTGTAAGCACCCATGGAGTTTGAACCGGCGACCTTACGCAAAGAGTGCCTTAACAGTACACCCATTCACCGTCTATTCTACGTCCTGTGGGCAATGTGTTTAATTATATAACTTAAATAAATTTATTTATAAATTAAAATATGACTTAAAAATAATAAAACTAGTAAATTTTCACTATATATTATATAAAATTTTATATAAAAGTTATATATGTGTGTGTGTTCTCCTTTTACCCTTCCGATGAGCTATGACCATTTTGGCAATCATCTTAAAGAATGTGTTTCATCCATTTCAGAAAACCTCCGAGTCTTGGCGATACATTCGAGGGCATACATTTGTGGAAGAGGGGCCAGGACATATGTGGATTCATAGCACATCCAAAGGCATACAATACAGTCAAGAAGATACCATGGCTGGTTTCTCTTGCTTAGGCCCTTGCTTAAGTTAAGCCAGATATTGTAACTGTAAATTCAATTAATTCCAAGAGAAAACAGATTTTAGCTAATTTTTCTTAAAAGAATGAGAAGTGAATTTAATTTCTATTTTAATGGAAATTAGATTCTTTATGTTCAGCTGAATTTGAACGAATTTGTTTGCCACCCCTTATAATTGGGCAAGTTTCAAACTTAGTTGTGGAAAATAGTTAAACATGGTGAATCAGGTTTTATGTGCCATAATAAATCAACCATTGATTTTCTCATAAGTTGTGATAATCAAAGTATGGAGAAACATCGAATTCATCCATGAACAAAAGCATGAACCCTATATTGTATGACTTTTCCCAAGCTGAAACTGATGATAACTTTTGCAAGCTTTCACGGTTCATCATGGTTCATCAGATGAATTCAGCCTTCCCAAGTGGTTGCTGGTTAAAAAGCTCTCCCCTTTGGTGAAAAATTAGTTCTCTGTATAAAAAATTATTTCTGCAGGTTGCTATAGTGAAAAATGATGGAAAATTCTCTAGTGCTGTCGTACAGAGAAGTCCATTCTCCCAAGCTGTTGTATTTTTTTGACAGTTGTAGGTGAAGCTTGCTCTTATTTTGTCAGTGGGAAGAGTTAGGACTGTCTTTTTGGGTGGTTAGTGGGTTAGGGTACTCAATATACGGTTAGTGCATAGTTTGTGTTTATCTTTTCTATAATTTTATTCAAAATAAATGCTTATGGCAGTGGGGATGCCCAGATTTCCCCAATAGGGGGCTGTCACTTCCACCAAATGGGGACATTTCTGGGTGTCCCTAAGTAACAAGGATGCTCTTGGTAGATGTATACCCAAATCTCAGAGACATGTCCCTGTTAATACATGTTACAACACTAACGATACTTTGACTTTCTTTGGGTATTTATCAGCCTGTTCAATATCATAAAGGCATTTCAATATCATAATGTTCAAAAAGATGAAAATCTGTCAAATGCAATGCAAGAGAGGAAAAAGAGTACCTTATTAAGGTGTTTCTTATATTTTGTTTTCTTATATTTTGTCTAGAGGCTATTAGGAGTAAATAAAAACTACTTACTTTGATGTACTTGTTAATCAAATATTCAGTATGCCAGAAAAACTTAATATATTTCTTTTGAACATTAGCAAATCATACATATGATTTTTGATTCTCTTTTCTGGGGTTCACATTTTTGCTACAAATTGTTGTTTTGATTAGCTAAATGATTAGACTTTATTGTAGAGATTTCTTCAGTTTGTTACACAAGTGTGAGATTTTGCTATGAGATTCATTGCAAGTGTAAATAAAGAAACTGACAATTTCTGTGTAAGAATTATGTTTGAAGGAAAAAATGGAGGTTTTGATAGCATTTTCATTGGGAAAATAAGCTTGAGAAATGGTTTCGTGGAAAAATAGAGTTTATTGAGAGTTCTTTGCTACATAAAATAGTGGGCCATGCAAGCTGATTTTGTTGGAGAAAACATTAACAATAAATGACTTCTATTCTTTAGCAAAATATTACTAAAACTCTTGTCAATGACTTTCAAGCATTGATTTTTTTCCTATGTATTTTATTTTGTACCAAAAATTTCTTCATCAAATTTTAATGAAATTCTTCTCTTGTATATTTTTTGTTCTTAGTTACTATGACTGAGACCATTGCAATTCTATGGTTGAGCCTGTGAGTTGATGATTTTACTTTGGATATCTTAATGCTAAAGATTTGTGTCTTGATTCAATAAACTGTCTTTTGGTGCCAAACATCTTGTAAAATCTACCTTTGCATGGTGGAAAATTTTAGAAGCTCTCTATCTTCATGTGCAGGCTATGGCAATTTCAAACATGTATTTGTAGCTTCACATGGTTCATCATTGGATCAATATAATTCATGGGGTCTGTTGCTGAGCATGCCAATGAGGATTTATGGAAATTATGTTGCTACATGGTTAAATATTGTAGAACAGACAATGCATTTTAGCGTAGCAAGTCTTTAGAGCTTTATTGAATGGTTGAGTCCCAGGAAATGAAGACTTTGTCTTTTTTAGACAAATCTTTGCTTTTTCTACATTGCCTTGTGTTTGGTAAGCAAATATGGCTGTCACAAGTCTGGCTGGCTGGTTGGTCATGCGTTCTTTTTATTCCTTTTGGGTTCATTCTGATTCTACCTTGATGTCAGTTTAAATGAACATGTTTTATTTCTAAGACTGCAAGTAATAATTAGTTCTCAAAAGTTTCATATTGTAATCCATTACTGAACTCAATTTCTAATAGTGTCATCCCATTCACTTGTATACACAGATTTCCATTTGGACTAACATAGAGCTAGAATCTTTGTTTCTCCGACTTTCTTACCTGTCATGTACTATGAACAACTTTACATGACTATTCTTGTAGAAGATATCTGATTTCTGCATATCAGAAGTGAAGTTTGTTTTCCAGATTTTTGGAAGCCACTCAATTCTCTTGTTCTTATGCAGGCTATCAGAGAAGAGAACAATGTTATTGTTCGACAAAAGCAACAACTTCAACAAGAACTGATATGCTTAGGGAGGAAACCAATATGGTCAAGTTGTGAGTCTTTGGGAATTGTATTTGTTTTTTTGACATAATATTTCCTTACGCAATTTTGTGTCATGTCAACTTGTTATGACTCTCATGTTGACTTGCTTCGTCTTTTTTGTGATGGCTGGCTTATGATTATGCTGTCGTATGCAAGTTTTATCATTTGATTTAGACTAAAATTTCTGTTATATTTTATAAATGTACCATGTGCATTATCATAAGGTTTCCTTCAGGAATACTCTAGAATGACAAATTTGTTTCATGATGAACTGTCTATTTGAGTAACATTGATTCCTATGTTTTCTATTTGGCATGTGATTATGAACTCTAGACCTCTTCCTAGTATACAATATTTACCTATTATGGTTCTTAATGGATTATTGGTTGGCATTTTTCAACTAAAGATTCTAAGAGCAAGGGTGTGAGAGTGGGTGTTCATGTCGATTTTGGACTAAGGGTCGTTGAAACAAATTCTTCAAACCTTTAAGGTTTGATGATTTGTCAAACTGTTTTCTTTTTGTTCCTTTTTAAAATTTTAACTAGACATACAAAATATAAATAAACTAAAACAATTTATAGTACAAACTAGTGTTAAAGAACTGGACTCGAATCAGCAAAATCGGTTGGTCCGACTGGTTTTGATGCCGTACTGGTACGGTTGGAGATTTCATTCCGGGAAAGGCTGGTTCCATACCAAAACTGGCCAGTGGACAGTTTCATATGGAACTGGCTTTAAATACCTGAACAGGCTGATTTTGTATGGAACCGGCTTTAAATATCCGAAGTGGCTGATTTTGTATGGAACTGGCTTTAAATACCCGAACTGGCTGATTTTGTATGGATTTCTCATGTCAAATAGTTAGTACCATCATCTTTGGTTTGTCATGTTGATTATCTCAATATTTTTTTGACATAAACCATCACTGTTTGACCCTTTCAACAGTTGGTTAACGTCTTGGCAAGATGGAGTAAATTGTGTCATGTTAGTAAAATCCGTCAAGAGAAACATGATAATAGTGTGGTTTTCTTTCAACCTACAATTCATTCTTATATACACTAGTTTTTCTACATGTGTGTTGCATCAAAAAAAAATTGCAGTGGAATTAGCAAACACTCGATGATTCTCTTTTTCTTAGTGCTCCCACTAGGTATGCAATTCAGGGTCGATTCTTGATCGATGAGGAGGTTTTCTAGGACTATGCAAATAAATTCATTTACCATCTAGAGTATCCTCCATATACGTGCAGTTTTCTGTTGCATCAAAATCAGTACAAGCCATTCTTTCTACATTTTTGCACTGAACATATTTCATCCCTTGATGTTGAAATAATCCAAGAGTTTTAGTATGAGCTAGGACTCCATGCTATGGAGTTTCATTTTTTTGTCCAAATGTGAATTGTGAATTTTTTTACAGAGGTCTGAAGAAAGACAACCCAAATAATTTTTTGTTCTCCATCCATCAAATAGTGGACCCTTGTAGTTATATGTTCAGTAATTAATAACGTGTGGTCCTTAAGGGGCTCATCCCGGTGGGTTTCAGGACGTCTCGGCCCTTGCTGAGTCACAAGTTACTGGTATATCTGGCTTGCGAGTTGTTGGATATACTCTTGGGAGGTTGCTGTTCCCATGGTCTAAAAAAAAACATGTGGTCCTTAAGGGGAAGCATTATGTAATCTTTAAGACATGTTTTACAAAGTTGAAGACTGACCTTTGCCAACTGAGGTGGGTCATCTATGGTGTTGTCGTGGAAGGAAGATATCACTACAAGGAAAAGAGCCCACAACAGAGGTCATAGCAAAGGTTTTTAGTGTTATAAGATTGACTAAAATTATAAAAAAAACTTCCTCTACAATCTCCGCAATTGGTAGTCGACGTTTTCATGGAGGTTTTTATAGAATTTTCTTATACCTAAATAAACTCGATGTCCAAAGGTTTTAGCAGTTGTTTTTTATCGATGCACTTTATTGAACAATGGTGTATCGGTGCATCCTACACTCGTATGCGCTGGTGGGACACGATAAAAGTATTATGCACTGATGCACTCCATCACATAGAGAACTAGAGTGCATCGAAATTTAACACCACTCTTGTCCTTTAAAACAATATACACATCGACTCATTATAACCAAGCCAACACCGATGCTTATGTATTGATTAAACACATTGGTGCTTATGTACTACAACAAAGCAGCAACACGATATGTTTTTTTTTTCAATGTGGTTCACAAACACCCCAAAGGGCTGCTACATCCACGGGAAAAAATCACGGGGGGCCCACCCGAAGGGGCCTCACCCTTCGCTCTGATTACAGAGCTAACCCAATGGGGACATCAAGTGAGGCCTTTATATATCAATGAATAGCCACCCGAGGATTTGACCCCGAGACCTTCTGCTCACAACTTACAACACTCAACCACTTGAGTTAGCCCACCGTGCTTAATGTTGGGAGGAGATGGGGGTGCGCTTTGATCCACTTATGTGTCCATGGGTCATGGGATCATTTAATACAATCTCTCTGGGTGGAACCACATGTTCAACCACTACCTCCAGGTGCCCCCATGGATTTAGGTAAAGCCCTCATTGGAATTGAACCTTGCCCACTGGTGAAAAACTCCCCGCTCTTCACCAATGGATCCAACCCCTTTGGGAAACAATGCGATATGTTATGTCATTCCATATTTTTAAAATTTAACAAGGCTCTTTATATATCATAGTGCATCAATGCATTTCATCATAATAAGCACCAGTGCATACAAACTATTAAAAAGTCTTGATGCATATTAATTTTTAAAAAGCATCGTTGTGATTTATAACGATAAACACACTGGTATATATATATATTGATAGAAACAATAAAATATGTATATTAAAAAGGGTTGTGCACAACCATCCAGTACAAAGCAAGTAAAAGACTAGGAAAAAAAAGCTGAGAAAGGTCAGCATAAGTTACTATCCGAGTTGGTATCCCTCTAAAGCCGGCATGAAAGTTCCTATTATTCATTGTTACTAAAGAAGAGTATATACGAACAGACTGTTGGTTCACAATTATACAAAAACATAGAAATATCAGTAAGGATTATTTTGGTTTTCATGGGAACCCCATAGGTTGGGTGGCTGAAATGTCTTCCATTGGCTGAGCTTCTTCATTGGGGTAGTCTTGACAATGGCAACATTGATTAATCTGGGAAAGCTTTTGCACTTCTTCCTTGATAATATCTACCGTTCCCATCAGCTCTTTAAGATCTCTGTCAAGGTCGTCTATGCAAGAGTCGTGACAACCTATCTGATTGGACAAGAACGTAATGTTAGAAACCAAATGCTTTACATCAGAAGCCATGTTCATGTTGTCCTCGATGCAACTGCTACAAAGTTTGAAAGCTTGCAGATATGTTTCTTGAGGTCGTCTTGACTTGCCTTAAGAGTAGAGTAACCAGAGCCTAAACCTGTGTGCCATTGTTAGGGCTGCAAACTGAGATGAAAGAGCCGAGGTCGAACCCTGGAGAGCAGTGATCTTGGAGGGCAACGTAGTTGCAATGGAGTAGGCGTCGACAATGGGCACAGTGCTTTCAGCAGCAAAACCTTCGGCAATGGGCGAGGTGCTATCAGCAACGAAGCCTTCGACAATGGACCCAATGCTTTCAACAACAGAGCCTTTGAGAGGATACTTAGAGCCTTCGTCGACAGGACTCGATAATGAATGAGGCATATGGGAGGAAGTGTCCGAGGGATGACAAAGAGCCATGGCGCATGTGTGACCGGATAGGGAGAAGCTGGCTCGCACAGAGATGAAGGACATGTAGTTAAGGTGCAACAATGGACGAGGCCACATGTCGATTGAGAAGCCACTAAGCCGGACAGGGGAAGGCACGCTAGATGAGGCAACGCGACCCATGGAGGGGTGATAGGGTGAGTGCATGGTGAGGGGGGCGAGTTAGCTTAGGGAATGAACTTGTGACTAACACCTTGGTCATTATAAACCATGGAGCCTTGAGGTAAGGAGGCCCCTTTGTTGGCCAAGCAATCGACGAGAGCATTATTTGATCTGAGTATGTGATGATAGGTGACATGAGGGGGAATACTCAGGAGGGATATCCTATCGAAGATTTTTTTGCAATTGATGGATCCCGCGGAGTAGCCCGAGCGCATCTCTAGGATAACTTGACGAGAAGATTTGAGATGGATCCCCAGTCTATCATTTCTAGGCCATGAAGGAGCGCCAACCATTCTGCCTTGTTATTTGTCTTGGTTCCAAGGCCCCAAGCGAAAGTCTTCACAATTTTTCCTCCAAGGTCGAAAATGACCCCTACTGCACCTGCCTCCTCGAACACACTGGTAAATATCACCGAGGCATGGAATTTAAAAAAAATGTTGTGGTTAATAAAAATTAGAGCATCGGTGCGTATCATTAAATTGAACACACCAGTGCATAAAATTCACAAACGCACCAGTGCGAAAGAAACTATTAAAAGCACCATATGTTATTTTTTGAACAACGACTACTGACAATGCATTAGAATATATATATATTTCGATGAAAAAAACTTTTATTCATTGAATGAACGTGAACTGCTATAATGAGCTTACATAAAGTTCAGCCTCTCAGGCTTTCATCATACATAAGAGAAATTGCTTTTCTTTTGTCCTAAAAAAATCTTTCACCTAATGCCTCTTTTGATTTGTCCTTGATTCGCCTTTTCATCTCTTGTAATACTGAATTTTGATTCATAGTAGAGGACTGAAACACCATTTGAGGTTTCTTCAATTTCCATCATCCCTGGCTGAAAAACGAGAGCCTGTTTTGAAAGAGTGTTTGCTTTTACATTCAGTCCTTTGTATATGTGAGAGAAAACTATCCCCCAAAGTGATCCTTCAAAATCTGAATTTCCGTTAGTAGATGTGGTGCCCTGATGTTGTATTTCCCGTTTTCCCAATCTGTAACCATTTTCGAATCCCCGTATATCTGTATGTTCTGAATTTGCCCTTTCTTGTTGTTTTCAATATTGCCCATAAAAATGCGAGCTCTTCCTTCTTGTTGGTTGCATGACCAAGTGCATATTCGATACAAAGTTTTATTTCTGCTGATAAATGAAGAACTGCTCCAGCTCCTCCCAAAGGAGGCTCACCTTGACTTGCTCCATAAAAAATCCCAAGGTATCTCCTTGTTTATGACTGGAGTTATAATATTTATTCTCTTGCTTGGAACTGAGTTGAGTTTGTGCTCTTGAATCTTATTCAAAAGCAAAGCGATGGTAAGGTCAGGAGATACCCACATATTTTTGAAAATGGTTATGTTTCGTGCCTCCCAAATGCTGTACACGAAAAGAATTGGAAATGCTTCGTAACAACCTACCGCTTCATCCTGCCACCATGCTTGTGTATGTTGTTCCAGCGTTGCGTTAGCTCTTTCATGAGCTCCATTGTTTGTGAGCTTCTGTGTCACAGCTGTCTATATGCTTCCTGCATTTGGATACAAAACGAACAAATGTAAGTTCGTTTCTTCGTTCATTTTGCACAGATTACAAAATCTTGGGCCCTCAAAACCTTTCTTCTTCAACATTTCTCGGGTTAATAATTTGTTGGATAACGCCAGCCACATCGTGATGATGGTCTTTAATGGACTTTGAATTTGCCATAACCTGCACCACCACCATTTTTTCTCTGATTCAACCTGCTCTCCAACTGACACTTCATATCCACGCTTTGCTGTGTATTGCCTTGTTTTTGTGTTTTTGGTCCAAATGAGTTTATCTTGTTCAGAGCTTAAGTGAACATAGTTGGAAACTAGTATGTTGATGTACCTATTCCATTCCACAACAAGTTCACCAATTAAACCGAGTTCTTGCGAAGTTTTCCAGCTTCTCCTACCTCTTGAAAAAGATTGTGTGCGCGCATCTTCTAATGAGGTTATTCTCCGATTCTTTAGATGCTGCACTCACTGTGGTGACAGTCTGTAGTTTTCCCCTGCGCCAACCCACGGGTCTTCCCCGAGCCTCATCTTTTCTCCGTCGCCTATCCTCCAGGTTGTCCAATTTCCAATTAGAGGAAAAGCCAAAACTAGCATTTTCCATCCAATTGAGCCGTTCTTATAAGTCTTTTCAGGGTTCCTAATCCAATCTGTTATCCCAGATCTGTTGCGGAAAATATTAAACAAATTATAACATATATATCCAACGATTTAATTGTCAACCAGGAGAGAGCGTAAACTTGTGAGGTACATACAAAATATATGCAGAGGCAGAGTGTCGCTGAACTTAATCTATAACTGAAATTGAAAATACATGACTGAAATTGAATTAAACTTACAAAAGCAGAAAATGACATGAAATAAACTGGTATAAAGCAATCGACATTAGCTTGTGAGCTCACATAAAATCGATACTGAAAATGCATATGAAAGAAATAACATAAATTCTATACTAACAACTCATAAGAAAGAAATTGTTGGAAATCTATATTAACATAAGAGAGTCAAAGGAGTTGCAGTAAGCACCATCTTTATTACATAACACTCGACATCTATTCTATGACTAACTCTGAATTATTTTCTACTTCCAAACCATTATAGAGATCTCTAACCAAAATGAGGAGAGGGCCCTCCTATTTATACATAAATTAAAGATAACTGATCATAATTACAGATCCACAATTCTCTCAATTTATCCCTCAAAATCCTCAACAAATCTACAACTCATCCCTCAAAATTCTTCAACAAATATTAGATGAGATATTCTCTCCACACCTCCATGATCTTCTCCTTGAAGTTAGCTCACATCTAGAAGATGAAATTCGAATCTGAGGTTAGGTGGTCACTTTTGAGCTTGTTAAAGTCTTCAAATATACGTGTAAGCATCACCAAACTCGCCCAACTTTAAAGTATAATGAAAATATGTTATTTTTCTCAATAATTAACCACAAATTCATTCAAAATACTCAAAAATAAATGATTTGGAAAATAGTAATATAAACCCATATTTATTATGAATGTGGTGAATATTAATGGTTTTATTGAATGATAAGATATGAATAAAGTGTCAAATGGTATAGAAAAGATGAATAAAATGTGGTCTTCTTGCAGCTCAACATTCCCCCCAACTTGACTGTTTGCATGTCTTCATGCAACTATGCATTGATTCTCTTTTTAAAACTTTTTGGCTCTGTAGCTGAGGCTTTACATGATGATGGTATGTAACAGTAAATCATTCCATGATTTTGAAATGCATGGGTGACAACAATTTTTCTTTTATGGTTGGTTCTTGTGTGACAACCATAAGTACAACAAATGTTGGTTTTTGTGTGACAACCATAAGTATAACAAATGTTGGTTCTTGTGTTTACAACATTCGCTTGTTTTATTTGTATTTTTGCTGCAATACATAAGATTTATGCATTAGAAATGATGAACTATCAATGTATATTAGAAAGCCTTTTTCTTCATATTATGAATCATGCCAATATAAATATAATATAGTTTGGAAAAGACATGTTGATTAAGGGTAAATGAGACAATGCATATGTAAAATGGTAATGAATACTAAAAAATAAATGATTTGGAAAATGGTAATATAAACCCATATTTATTATGAATGTGGTGAATATTAATGGTTTTATGGAATGATAAAATATGAATAAAATGTCAAATGGTATAGGAAAGACGAATAAAATGTGGTCTTCTTGCGGCTCAACATTCCCCCCAATTTGACTGATTGCATGTCCTCATGCAACTATCCATTGATTCTCTTTTTAAAACTTTTTGGCTCTGTAGCGGAGGCTTTACATGATGATGGTATGTACCAGTAAATCATTCCATGATTTTGAAATGCATGAGTGACAACAATTTTTCTTTTATGGTTGGTTCTTGTGTGACAACCATAAGTATAACAAATGTTGGTTCTTGTGTTTACAACATTCGCTTGTTTTACTTGTATTTTTGCTGCAATACATAAGATTTATGCATTAGAAATTATGAACCATCAATGTATATTAGAAAGCCTTTTTCTTCATATTATGAATCATGCCAATATATATATATATATATATATATATATATAGCATAATTTGAGAAATATATGTTGATTAAGGGTAAATGAGACAATGCATATGTAAAATGGTAATTAATACCCACCCTCACCCCCATCCTCCAACTTAAGATGTATTAGGTTTATGAAAAGGAGAAAGGAAACGTAGTGAGAGAATTTTTCCAAATTCATTCATTTTCTAGCATTTAAGGAATTACATGGTTAAATATTAGAAAACAACATACCTCCACTTACCCAAAAAATTGATGAACTTTGCAATAGGAATGTGGCTGCTGCTGTTGAATCACAGAATGTGAAGTGAAAGATTTGAACTGTTGCTTCGCTAGATGAAGTAAAAGATGAGAGCTGAAAGTAGAACTGTGGTACTCTTATATCGCTGAAGTATGCTCCTATAGAACTGTTGATGGAGTCATGAAAGGTATATAGTCTTCATCTGCTACAAAAACTGATGGTACAGTTCTGACCATGCGAATAAATGTGTCGATGTCGAACATGGAAATAAGTTATTGGATTACCGACCATTAATGAATGTCGTTAACCAATGCGAGGCAATCTCACCATTGATGTCAGTGAGTGTCAAGGTACCTAAGTACATTTTGCGAAGTGCGAATAGATGAGCTGATGTCGAGCCACCTGCAAGATCTAACGATCAAGGGACATTGATGTATTCCCATGATTGTCAGCGAGAGAACTTTCCATTAAGGCATGCAAGCCTCAAGGTACTAAACATGAACTCTAGTCTCTATCCCAGATAAGGTGCTGAAGTCAATGGGGCAAGACTTGTTGAAAGGTGGGCCTTAAGTAATCCCACATCAGTCAACACGAGTTGTACATAATGAGTGGTAGGACTATAGATGAAAGATCTCACGGTCAAACAATTTTTATGGCAGGGATAACAAAACAATGTAGTCATGGAAATGAAACTGAATGGTTTTATTCATAAGGAAAAAGAGAAATCGAAAATGGGGAAATTGTGTGCGACTCAGAAAGATAGACATGCGGGAAGTCATGATGTATAAGGCAGTGAAAATATAGACTCTGACATGGATGACGAATAAGCTTGGAAGGAAAAATGATAAGTAATCATGACATGGCGTAATTGGTTTCTGAAAGGCTTCTTTGTGGCAGCAAAATGTCACGACATACAAAGTGGAAACTCAGCTTCTTCAAGCTTTTAATGAAGCATTTTTTCTGAAAAGTTTCCGGGATTCAAAAAATCAATTCTGCACGCCATTCGTTCATCTTTAGATCTGTAAAAAAAAAGTAAGTATTTCCCTGCAACAAATTTGTGAGCATATTGAAAATACATGAAAACATGTGCTTAACAAAAGTTAAAGAGAATAAATAAAATGCTCTTATACCTGAAAGTAGCAACCCTTTTTGTCGAAATCTGTTTCTGAGTGACTTGCAAAAACAAGTTAGCACAGTAATCATAAAATTTTGAGAAGATTCCAAGTTCATTTAAAATTTAAAATTTTATGATTTTATTTATTTCCTAATGCTTTTTATTTATTTACATGTTTTTAGTTTTTAATTTAATTTAATTTTTTTAATGTTATTATTGCAGTGTTTTTGTATGTTTTTATGTGTTTTTTTTTTTGTAATGTTTCCAATTGTTTTGTAATAAAAGCAAAAGTTAGAGTTTTTACATCCTGATACGTCTTTATGTAATGATTGCGCAATAGGGAGAGAGAGAGTCTACCCTTTTAGTGGTCGACCCCTCTAAAAACATACTGTCTTAGAATAGAGAAGAGTGTGCAAACAAGCGATCTCTATGAATAGTTTCAAACAAATGCCTATCTGCCTACTTCTCTCAAACATAAGATGTGTCAGGTCCCATTGTGCAAATATAAAAATCAAGGAGAAGGCTTGGCTGCGACAACAACTAAGCCTTCTAATTC
>LPNX010990866.1:199022-242568 GCA_001517045.1 Pseudotsuga menziesii | reverse complement strand
TGTTTATTAATTAATTAATTTTATTTTTGATTGTTTAAAAGAAACTAATTTTCAATGCAATTTTTTATTTCTAGGATGACTAGAAAATTAGTAAAAATAAAAATAAAAGAGGCAAAAAATTCAGAACTTTCTTAGATTTAAAAGTTTTTTTTTTAAAACTCCTATAAAAAATAGTAATTTAAGACTATTTTTTAAAAATAAAAACATGAAAGAAAATTAAAACAAAACTAATTTTCAATTGAAAAAAAAAAACTAAAACCTGCCTACTCTAAAAAATTAAAGATTAGTTACATAAAATGAAATTTTCAATGTAACCATCTATCTAACAAAAGTAAACAAAAATCTAAATCTAAATTTACAAAATGAAATCTAAGATGTATAAAAACACAGGAAACTAAATGCTGAAAATGTAAGTTAATGAGATAAAAGCAAAAACAAAACTGATCTAAACTAGTACTTACTTCGATCCATTGTTCGATGCAGCTTTTGTTTGCAGGATATTCTTCAGGATGTTGATCACCTGAGATTCCTTCTTCCTCATTTTCAATTTCTAGTTCGAACATGTGCTCCTCCTCTGATATGCATGATTCTTCAAATGTCCATTCTTCTTTTACTTCAAGACTAGTAAATTTTTTAATTGCTATCAAGACCTACTTTTTTTGGGAAGAGGAGATCTCTGCTTCTGCTAGGAGTTGAGAGAGTTGATCTAGACTTATGCTCAAAATCATTTGACTGAAATCAAATCAAGTACTAGAAAAACGAGTACATAACAAGTACAAAAAACAGTAGCACAAAACAAGTGCAAAAACAAAAATGAAAAGGTGCACAAAAATATGTACAAAACAAAGAATGAACATATACAAAGTTAGAAACAAGTTAGTATGAAATAAAAAGGCGCAAAAAAATGAAAACAATCCAAACTTTATACTACAAAACTGTAAAAAAAAACTTGCATAAAAACAAACTCGCGATTGCAGAAAAATAAACACACTTGCAGAAACAACAATCAAGGCTTTGGGGCGACCTACTAAAGTGGATGCGTCTGGTTGTTACACCACGAAAATCCCGGAAATTCTGTAGTGAAGTTGTCCTTGTGTCTTACCGTTTCCCCTCCCCCTTTCTATAAAAAAAACGAACTATCTACCTATCTAAACTCTGATCTTTTTTAGCACCTCCCTGACAACGACGCCAAAATGTTGGGGAAAATATTAAACAAATTATAACATATATATCCAACAATTTAATTGTCAACCCGGAGAGAGCGTAAACTTGTGAGGCAAATACAAAATATATGCAGAGGTAGAGTGTCGCTGAACTTAATCTATAACTGAAATTGAAAATACATGACTGAAATTGAATTAAACTTACAAAAGCAGGAAATGCTATGAAATAAACTGGTATAAAGCAATCGACATTAGTTTGTGAGTTTACATAAAATCAATACTGAAAATGCATAAGAAAGAAATAACTGAAATTCTATACTAACAACTCATAAGAAAGAAATTGCTGGAAATCTATATTAACATAAGAGAGTCAAAGGAGGTGCAATAAGCATCATCTCCATTACATAACACTCAATATCTATTTTATGACTAACTCTGAACTATTCTTTACTTCCAAACCACTAGAGAGGCCTCTCACGAAAATGAGGAGAGAGCCCTCCTATTTATACATAAATTCAAGATATCTGATCATAATTACAGATCCACAATTCTCTCAACTTATCCCTCAAAATTCTCAACAAATCTACAACTCATCCCTCAAAATTCTCCAACAAGTATTAGATAACATATTCTCTCCGCACCTCCATGATCTTCTCCTTGAAGTTAGCTCACATCTAGAAGATGAAATTCGAATCTGAGCCTAGGTGGTAACTTTTGAGCTTGTTAAACTCTTCAAATACACCTGTAAGCATCACCAAACTCACCCAACTTTAAAATATAATGAAAATATGTTATTTTTCTCAATAATTAACCACAAATTCACTCAAAATACCCGAAAATAAATGATTTGGAAAATGGTAATATAAACCCATATTTATTATGAATGTGGTGAATCTTAATGGTTTTTATGGAAGGATAAGATAGGAATAAAGTGTCAAATGGTATAGGAAAGATGAATAAAATGTGGTCTTTTTGCGGCTCAACATGATCCTGAGCAATATTTGGTTAACATGACCCTTCCCCATAGCGAGCCCATATTTTGGAATAGTCTCCACAGGGTTTTTGTTGTTAAGGCTTTACAAAACAGATTAGGTGTTTTGATTCCCCACCCTCCTAACTACTTTGGCAAAGCAATGACACTCCATTTTACCAACGAGATTCCTTCCACTTGTTTGTTTGCTGTCCACAAGAAAGAGAAACATTTCTTTCTAGTTTTTGTCAGGATCCCCTTAGGTATATAAGCTATTGATGCCCAATATACGAGTATACTCTACAGAACAACCTTCAAAAGGACTATTCTTACCCCTCTTGAAAGAAAACGATTAGCCCAGATAGAGATTCTACACTCTATTTTTTTATATAACCACACCCAATCCTGATAAGAGTAACTGTTGGGTTTCAAAAAGAAACCTAGGTATTAAATCCTACTTCAACAGATGTGATCTGAAAAGGAACTATCTCCTTGGCTCGCTGAATCATATCTGCTGAGAAGTCATTATGTATCAGGTTGGATTTTTCCATGTTTACTACCATTCCTGTGGCTTTTTTATATTTATCGATCAGTGAGGCAAAGGCCTCGAGATTTCTGATGGTTCCTTCTCCAAAGACTAACACATCATCCACAAAAAGGGTATGGGTGACTTCTTCAGTGCTCGAGACTTTAATTCCTTTTATTAGCCTGTTTTCCTTTGTATTGTGTATTATCCTCCTTAGTGCTTCTGCCACTAATAGAAAGATGAATGGGGAGAGAGGACATCCTTGCGTTAAACCTCTCAAGGGATAGAAGAAATTGGACGGAGAACCATTGATTAACACATCAAAAGAGTTGGATTGCAAACATCCCATAATCCATTCCGCTACTTTCAGAGCTACTCCAATTTTGATCAGTAGCAGCCTAACAAAAATCCAGCCTACCCGATATAGGCTTTGGATAAATATAGTTTTAAAGCAAAAGCTCTTTGTTTGTCTTTTCTAATCGTATGTATTGCTTCCTGTGCTAGTGACACAACATCATGAATTTGCTTGTTATAAAGAAAACCAAACTGCTCTTCAGAGATGATTTCACTTAAGATTGGTTTAATCCTTAAGGCTATTACTTTGGCTATTATTTTGTATATCATGTTACAACATGATATTGGTCTAAAATTATCAAAGGATTGAGCTTTCTTCTTCTTTGGAATTAGAGTTAGAAAGGTAGAGTTTAAACTTCCCAAGACCTTTCCGGATCTTTGTGATTCTTTGAACACCTCAAGGATATCCTTCTTCAGTAGTTCATAGAACACGAGATAAAATTCCACTATAAAGCCATCAGGCCCAGGGATTTTCCCTTTCTGAAAGGTATGTAGAATATGCTTTATCTCTTCCTCTGAAATTTCCTTGGTAAGCTCTTCATTCATTTCCTCTATTATCATCCTTGGGAAGGGCCCTAATACTTCTAAAATTTCTTGAATTGGACATCCTTCTGGTTCTTTGAAAATGTTTTGAAAGAAGACCACCCCTGCTTTTGCCTTGTCCTCATAAGATCTTACCATATTCCCTAGCCTATTTCTGATCTCAAAAATAATGTTTATGTTCTTTCTGTGGGAGGAAAACTTGTGAAAAAATTTGGTGTTCTTGTCTCCCGCCTCAACCCACAAGGCGCTGCTTTTTAAACACATCGATTTTTCTTCCTTTAGAAGCAAATAATCCTTCTTACTTTCCAGCGTTTTTAACAATTCTGTCTCTTCTATACTGAAAATCCTTTTCTCATTTTTTCTGGAATAAATCCTCTATCCTTTTTTCCACCTCCTTTAGCTTTGCCTGAGAGAGAGATTGGTGTTTCTTATCCCACTCTTTGATATTTTCTTTGCCCTTATTAAATTTTCTGTGAATTGTTGCATTGCAGAATGATTTGGGGATCTCCTTAAAGGTTGCCAGATAGTTTGAATTTGAGCTATGTACTCATCTTCTTCCAACCACAATGGGTTGAATTTAAAAGGAGCTAGAGGTTTTTTATCTGGAAGTCTCACTATTAGTGAAACTGGTTTGTGGTCAGAATTTCCCTCTATTTCTATTGTAGACCTTAGAATGAGCTTTCCATTAAATAGGTTTTCTCCTACCAAGAAACGATCCAGTCTTTTAGAGATGGCCTGGGATCCTCCCCTTTTATTTCTCCATGTGGGTTCAATTTCAAAGGAACTACATCCACCAGCTTCCTTTTTTCGAAGAAATCTAAGAAAAAATTGCCCAAAGCATTTTTCCTGGCATTTTCGCCCCATACTTCTCCCATTGTGAGGGTAAAATTCAAATCCCCACCTAAAATCAATTTTTCTTTATCCATTGCTCCTGTGCTTTTGAATTTTTCCCAGAAATATTTTTGATTGTAGAATGACCCATACACATTAAGAATTGTAAATTCCATCCCCGTCTCCCCGTCTTTGAGTTTTGTTTCTAATGCTGAATCATGTTTAATTACTTCGCTTCGTTGCAAAACCAGGCTCCAAGCTATCACGATTCCTCCTGAGTATCAGTCAGCATCAATACTATCCATCTCCTAGTCTCTGGCAATCTCTTTAACTATTTCTTTCGCTTTTGTTCCTTCCAGCATTGTTTCCTGGACCATTAATACCATAGGTTTTAGGTTGCTGATCAACCTTTCCAGAGAGGTTTTTTTTTAGGCCCCCCCCCCTAGCCCTCGTGCATTGTAAGAGAGAAGATGCATCAAGGACCCCTTCCTTGGGCCGACACTCTAAGATCCCGTTTAATTGTTGCATGTTTACCATCTTTGATGTATAAGGTTGCTTGCACTTGAGCCTTTGAAAGAAGAGACTTTCTGCCTGATCGTGGTTTTTGAATTTTGTTTAGGGCCAGTCTCCCCGAGGAAACTACTTCTTCCTCAATTGAAGAACTTTGTGATTTAATATCTTTGAACATCCACTCTTTTGGTTGAATTTTTTACATTAATGACATTTAAATTTTGCTCGTTTAAAGGCGAAATGATAACTTTTAGCGAATTAAGTGAAGGTAAAGGAGAGGTCCTATTATTACCTTTTACCTTCCGTGGTGAAAAGTTATCTGGAGCCTCCACATTGTCTGTACAGTGGTTGGGTTGACTTTCCATTTGCTCGAATTTACCATCTTTTTCCCACTTTTCGAGTGTCGTTGAAAATGTCACTTTCCCTTTGATCTCGCCACCCTTTAAATCACTTAGCTCATCGTGTACTTCAGTTGTCATTGACACTTTCCTTTTAACCTCGCCACCCTGCATTATTCTTGGCTCGTCGTGTGCTTCTGCTGACCCTGTCTCTATCCCACTATTCTCGCCACCCTGCAATAACATTAAATGGTAGAGCGTTGAATCTATGGACGAGGGCTTTACCGTTTTTACCCAGAACTTCCTATAAGTTGGTTTTGCACTGTTTTCCTGACAGTCCTTCTGTAAGTGCCCTACTCTTCTGCAACTGAAACATCTAAACGAGATATTCCAACAATCCAATCGTTGCCACACAATTTTCAGTTCTTCATACAAACCATCTCTCATATCCATCTCGACCAATATCCGGGCACACCTGTGATCTATTTTCTCCTCCCAATTTCCCTCCGCTGCTATGAACTTTCCTAATTTATTCCCTATCATCTCAAATATCTTTGGTTGCCAAAAAACCATAGGAAGGCTCGACAAGATGACCCATATCTGTTGTATGTTATGCGATGCTTTATATGCATTGAAATCTACTGACCACTTCCTTAGAATAAACCCTAACGATCCCCATGTCCAATTCCTCTCCAACAATTTGGTGCTATCTTCCATCCTATGCGTTTTTAGGAGGAACCAACCTCTGAGAAGAATGTAGAACACCGGGTCGTATCCTAAGACGCAACTCCAATTCTCTTGAAACCACCGCTCCAACGAAGCTCTGGTCATCACCTTGCCACAAAACCATTCGACCAGAGCAAAGTTAAGGTAATCAGGTATCTTCTCCAGGCTTATATCTTTTCTAACTATCATTTCCAGGCAACCTTTCTTCGGCTGCATTCCTCTACGCTTCCTTGGCTTATCTGACGGCCCCTTCACATGCATATCCTCCTCCTTGACGTCAACTTTATCATTGCTGGTCCTGGGAGCTGCTAGTGGAGGAGCACCCAAAAGTACTTCCTCCTGCGCAATGGGTGTCGAAAGTGTGGAGCGTACTTCCTTGTCCGAGCAAAAAATTGAATAATCACCACTATCCTCTTCGTAATCCACCACTTCACTATACATATTTGCTCTGTCCAATCCTTCGGTACTGAACCTTCGCTCGTGCACCTCATTTCTCCCCTGCTAAACATTAAAATCGAAGAAAGAAAAACTTTGCCACTTGTTTCTTGCACGAGGGTTCGCTCCTAGGACTGTTGCCACAGAACAACATTTTGTCCCTCATAGTATATATATATATATATATATATATATATATAATCCATAAAAATTAAAGTATTTTATATAGTACTATTCATTTCAATTTTAATTATTGCATTTGTTTGGATTAATTTCTTATATCATAGATTTTAGCATTCATTGTAATATTTCATCATCCATACATTTTATTATCAATGTACCACATGTTATAAGATTCCATGGGATTGCTAGTTTTTACCAGAAGTTCATTCGAGACTTTAGTTAGATATGTGCGCCATTAAAGATGTGCATGAAAAATGGGGACTTCAAATGGATGAAAGCAATCCAACAAGATTTTGAGAAGCTAAAGCAAAAGGTGACGATGAGACCAATGTTAGCTCTCCCTAACTTAAATAAAGCATTTCTAGTTAATTGCGAGGTGAGTTGAGTGGTGATTGGAGCATTATTGATCCAAGAAGGCCCATTGATTGCGTTCTTTAGTGAGAAGCTAGATGAGGCCAATCATAATTATTCAGTCTCCGACAAAGAATTTTATGCAGTTATAAATGCATTGAAGAAGTGGAGATATTACTTGCTACCGAGGGAATTTGTATTGCATATAGACCCTCAACCACTGAGATATCTAACACTCAAGCCAAGCTAAACTTGAGATATATGAAGTGGGTAGAATTCTTACAAAGGTACACGTTTGTGTTGGGACACAAGTCGAGAAAGACAAATAAGGTTATGGATGCATTGATCCAAAGAATTGCATCGTTGAACATGACGATTATTTAGGTGACATGGTTAGAGTCTGTGAAGATGGATTATTAAATTGACGAGGATTTTGGAGAAGCATGGAAGGAATTGAAGGAGCCATGGAGTATTGATAAGACCCCATACTTGGACTACTTAATTCAAGAAGGATATTTATTTAACAGGAATTTGTTATGTATTGCCCGAGGATCAGTGAGAGAAAATATGATTAGGGAATTCCATAGTCGAGGATTGGCAGGACATTTTAGTGTCTACAAGACGAGAGCATTGGCTGAAGAAAAATATTATTGGCTAATATTGCCCATGAATGTGCATAAATGGGTCTGACAGTGACAAATTTTCCAGCATGCTAAAGGTACAAGTTAGAATAAGGGATTATATACACTATTTCTAGTGCTAACGGTTCCATGGAAGCACCTTAGTATGGATTTCATGCTAGGATTACTGAAGACAAAACAAGGCAATGACTCCATATTTGTGGTAGTCAACAGGTTTTTGAAGATGGTGCACTTTATTCCATGTTGAAAGACAAGTGATGCCACAAGTATTGTTGTTTGATTCTTTAAGGAGATTAAGAGGATACATGGGTTTCTCAAGATCATAACTTTGGACATGGATAGTAAATTCATGGGTCATTTATGCCAAACCCTATGGAAAAAGATGGATATGAAGTTGCAATTTAGTTATGCATCTCATCTGTAGACTGAAGTGGTGAATAGAAGCCTTAGGAATTTGTTGAGATGTTTGATAGACGACTGAACCAAACAGTGGGAAAATATATTGGCACAGGCAAAGTTTGCATATAATAACTCAGTGAATCGATCAACAATAATGAGTCCATTCCAAATCGTTTAGAGGTGAAGACTGCATGGAGTAACTGACTTGGTAGAACTATTGACGGGGATAAAGAGTGCAGACGCATAATTGTTTGCAGAACACATGAAGGAAGTATGCAACTAGGTGAGATGAAAAATGGAGAAAATAAATGCAGCATATAAGTTAAGGGAAGACATAACAATATGTTTGCTTTTGTTTGTAGAAGGCGACTTGGTCTATGCGCATTTGTAGAAAGAAAGGTTTCCAAGAGGAACATACAACAAGTTGAAGTTGAATAAAATCAATCCGTGGAAGATCCTTAAAAAGATTTAAGATAATGCTTATGTATTAGAATTTCCATAGGACTTGAGCATTTCACCTATGTTACACATTGTTGATTTTTACAAGTATGAAGGGTATACCAATGGAGAATAACCAACTACCAATTGGCAAGGGAAAGTACTGAGCTGACAGGAAGAGCAGATTGCTGAAGTTCTGAAAGAACATGACGTGGGATGAACATGGAGTTCAAGGAGGAAATATTATCTAGTCTGGTGGGAGGATAAAGAATTCGAGGAAGCGGCTTGGATTCCGAAGGAGGAGTTCGAATGACTAATTGAGTAGTCATGTTCTTTTTAACTTGGAGAAGATGATATAGGACATCTCGACCCAAGACAAGCCATTAGTATATAGGAAACACGAGTTGTCTAGCGGATGAGTCAATGACCTCTATGCAAGTGGAAATCTGGTAGTCAAGGCTAGGAAAGTAAAAAATTCAATTGGTGAAAATTAGTCGAAAGAAATGTCAACCTTGGAGGAGACAACTGAAAGATAAGAGAGTTGTTCAGATGAGAAAGGCCTGGAAATATGTTGACGAGTGGAAGGTTCATGGAAGCAGGAAGACGAAAGATTATTGAGGAGTTGGAGGAAAATGACGATGGTTGAATATGACTAGATAGATATGGCACCAATATGGAGTCTAGTTGGAGGAGTTAATCAGCAGTTATGGTGGTTGTTGAACCAATTCCAATTGGAAAGAGGAAAGGAAGCGTTTGCAGGTGATACTTGGGGAAGGTGCAAAGTATTAGGATGATTCTAAGAGCTTATAGAGGAATATTTGGCCATGACATGAATGTTATAAGTACGGGTTACTGGAGAAGGAAGAGGTTTCTATTCCCTTCTGCAAGAAGTTATTATTGTGGTATTTCTGATAGTTGATCCAACTGGAATAGAGCATCGATTCTACTTATAAATTCCCATAATTTATGTTCTTAATATAATATCAACCATAATTCTTGGTAGTTGTGTGTGTTTGTGTGATTGTGTGTGGGTGTTCACTTCATTTCGTTGTGTACTTTGATACGATAGCATTCCCCACAAGGGCGTCACATCATACACTTTTTTGGACATCCCTACTCACATGTTTCACATATCACCTCGTTTATCCTTTGGGATTTTCATAATCTTCATGAAAAATGTAAAATGGCATTACACAATTTTTCTGTTAGTATGAAAAATAAATATACAAGAATTAACATTATTAAAAAAGTGCTTTGTAATAGTAGATACATATTCTACATAAACATGTTTAAGAATATTATTTTTTGAATGATTTTTGTTGTTGTTGTTGTATGTTTTTGCTATTGCAAGTTTGACATGTCTAATTGACCATTGCCATGAAAATGCCTCTTCTAGTTTATATGTGAGATAATTCTTGGAATCATTTGATTGATTTATGTATTGTAAGTTGAAAATTCGTCTATACGTTCTTTCCACTATATCCCTCACAGTTTTATAAACTTCTTTCCCCTTCTATTAATTTCCAGCACCACTCCAAATGAGCTAAGGACCGATTTATCATCATTTGCATATTCGATACACTATTTTTTTTTCTTATGATGGAATTCCCATTTGTTGTTGTCAGGTCATGCTTAACAATCAACATATGTGAATTAGATTATTTGAAACATATTAGTGAATATTATTAAGTACAATATTCAAAATACAAGAAATAATTCATATTGATTTAGTTTTTATTCACCTCATTCATCCATCTCCAACTTTTTCATTAATATTTTATGCTCTTCTACACTTATATCGCTAAGAATCTTATCGAGCTTCCTCATTTTTTAGTTTTTGATGTCACACATTAACCAATACATATTAGTTAAATTTATAAATAATTCTAACATACTAATTTAAATACAAAAATTAAAAAGTAGTTTCCTTTTTGAGAATTTTGGATGTGTTCCCATCACGTCGACTAGAATTATTGCTCATTGCTCTCTTATCATGAATTTTCTATTAATAAACAAAATGCACCATTAAATACAGAAGCTATCAACTCTATTATACAAATAAATTATAGAACTTCAAAATAGAAAACAAGTATGTAATCAGTGTGCTAAAGTACATAAACACATCGGTGTATTTTGCACAAAAAAAAGCACCAGTGCGTTATATCAAAATTGATGCACTGTAAACTATAGAACTGTGTTTTACACTTTTAGGGGAAAAATGGTTTCGCTAGCATTAGAGGTCCATTATTATTATAAACACATTGATACACTAATGCAATATAGTCACATCGAAACTTGTGAAAACTTGTGTTTTTTGGAAAATAAAATATAATTGAAGGATCAACACTATCGGTGCATCATTACTACTAATCCATTGGTGCATTTAGTTTACAAAAATGCACCAAAAATGATGCAAGCGTATTTTAAATGAAAAATAAAAAAACAAAAAAACCTGGTTGTGTCGACAGGGTTTTGGATTCAAACCAAAAAGTGGCCCCATCGGACCCAAAGCTTTCTATATAAAATCATTAAATCATTAAATCTAAAACCCCTAAAAAATCTCAATTGTGAAACAATAGACGGATTTCAACCCTAATGTAAAATTTTGAAGCCACATAAAATGAAAAGAAGCAGCGAGAAAAGAAGGGTTGCGACATGGAAGGTAACGATAACGTATTTTTTTAAAATTTAATTAAAACCTAAATAGGATAATAAGATCAATAGTAATATTTCACATACTTGAAATTTCTATTATGTAGTGTTTTTTTATTCACCATACCTAAATAAATTGTTTTTGAGAATAATCTGGTCGCTCCAAACTCCTTCTACATAAGTTTGTCTTTCAAAACTCTCCCCAGAAAATTTCGGCAAAAGAATGAAATAAGATTTAGTTTTTTTACTTTTAAACAACTTTTAGTATTAGTTTTCAAAATTAAATTCCTGCCCCTTTTTCAATTTAGGACAAAAATAATTTATGTGATTTTTTAATTTTGATTTTGGACATTATGGTGCGCTTTGGAATTTGTCACACCAATGCATATATGCCTTAACCACACGTGTGTTTGAAGTTAAATGTAGCACCATATAAACTTATAATATAAAATTTAGAAAGGGCATATATCATGTTTTAGTATGTATACAAATTATAACACACCATTTTGCATTTATATAGGAAATGTACTTGTATGAATAATTTTGGAAAATGCATTGATAAATATCCATTATCAAATATTGTATCTATTTTCTATTGTGGGGGATTTTGTAGAAGTTGAGGTATAGTGTGTTTGTTGTTACAACACACCATGCTTCACAATGTTAAAGTCGCATCGATGCAATTTTTTTTGTTTGGGAACATCGGTTTAATTTAAAAATTCTATGATTTGATGTTTCAACTTAAAATTAAATATTCATCTCAAATGTTCTTTTAAGATTAAACCGCACAAATTACAATATTTCATAATATACATATGTTGATTAAAATCACCTTATTCTTACAAAATTCTTTCCAAATTATATTGGAAGTTAGATTGTGATATGGTTCTCAAAAATATTTTACGACTATAGATGCATATATTGATTGTTGATTTGGAACAAATGAAATGAGGAAATGTTATAACATCAAATGGACAATTCTTTAAATTCCAGCTCATTCCATCTTGTTCAAAGTTGGGCGAGCTCTCCCTTTCCATCTCTAGTAAGGTGAGGTTTTATTTATATTTTGATTATTTATTTGAATTTATGTTACTTATCTATGTGAATCTAAATATCAATGTATTATATATTGTGGGATCTCGACTCAGGATCAATTTGAAATGCACAAGATACCCCACCAGTTGCAAAACATTGTAATTTATTACCTAGAGCAAGCTACCACAAGCATACCGTAGATGAAAATGAGAAGGCACTTTACCCCACCAATTGTAACATGTCATTTTCCAACCAAAATCTTGGGTCATCGACGGTAATTCATCGTGAGATGGATCCTTTTTATGACACCCTAGTAATATGTGGTTCAAAATATCAAGGGTTGAAGGAGAACCCTCAATGTGTCGAACTCACCCATTACACCAATGATTGATTACCCAATGTTGATGGTCTAATAACCCCTTGCAATAGTAAAAAGTCCAATGGGTGACATGGAAAATATAGGTAGGAATACTTCCTTGTGCTCATTGTTTGAAAAGTTTGAAGAAAAAACAACTATGTATCATCCTAAATTGATCAACCCCTCTATGTTTGTTCAGTCAAATGAATTTTCTAGTTATCCAAAGTATGATATTAATTCCACCAAACACATCTTTATTAGAAGATCCAAAATGTTACAAGAGTTGAGAGCAAAACTATCCAAGTAGAAACCAAAGTTCGCCCAATTGTTGGAGGGTAGCAATGACTTCTCTCTTCCTGTGAATAAGCAAAGTAAATATCAAATTTGCTATAATCGCGCTTTCTATGGCACTTGGCCATCTTCTTTACCTATACTTAATGTTAGAACTGATTTATCCTTTTGTGGTAATTGTTTTCTGATTGCCAAGTCTAATATACATGTTGCAAATCCTTGGTGGTTTATCCTTTCACACGTACTCATTCCTCCCAAATAGTCAGTAGCACTTATGCCACCTTGTAGTCTTATCTATTGTCGTTATTATTACTTGAGTATTGTTAAATACAATGATAGCATTTAAATGTATAACATGTGCATCAATGGTTATGTTTCTAGAAACATTAACAAGAAGAACCTATTATATATAGATGGTCGTCCACACACTCATGGAAACATTGTAAGGTTCACAAATAGTTCTAGGTGCTCTTTATTTTCTGCAAATTGCTCATTTGAGGTACACTTCAATGAATAAGAGTTCTTTACAAAAATTAAAGCGTCCATATTTGTTGTTTTGCATGCAATATATAGTTTGTCTCTCTGTGATGTGTTGTTAATAAAATATAACTTTTGTAGACCACCAACTGCTCATCAAAGACTCCTTGCATTAGGATTAACCTTAGATGTCCCCTTCGGGCGTAAGACATAAAAAATGATTAATTGTATTTACTAATTTTGAATGGGATTCATGTTAATGTATTGTTCAATTTGAAATTTCGTTTTATAAATTGTTTGTTTATTGCAAAAATATGGGACTTTCCCTAAACTCCTCATGTGAGTTGTCATACACTCAAGGATGTATTATCACACCATTATAATACATGTAATTGTCACACCAGAATCTTGCACATGTACTCATGAATTGCACTACTTGTACTAATAGCGTCAGATACAACGTTCTTCTTCAATTAATTGTATTTGTTAATTTTTAATGGGACTCATGTCAATGTATTTCTCATTATGAGTTTATGTTTTATAAATTGTTAATTTAATTTATAAATTATCTTTTTATGGCTATAATCGGTAAAATTCCATAAAATCCTCATGTGAGTCATCATACACTCAAGGATTTATGATCACACCAGTATATGTGTAACTGTCATGTCGAAATCTCACACACATACTAAATTCCTCTTCATGTGCTAATAGCCTCATATACAACACTCTTCTTTGATTGATTGTATTTGTTAATTTTCTATGGGATTCATGTTAATGTATTGCTCAATTTTCCCATAGGGTGTAGAATAGATGGTGAATGGGTATATTGTTAAGAGAATCCTTACATAAGGCCATTGATTCAAAACTCCATCGGTACTAGCCTTACAAAAGAATGTACTGCTCAATTTGAAAATTTTAAATTTTATATGGGATTGATGTTAATTTAATTTTTTTATAACAGAAACAGATAAAATTTGTATTAGATTAAAAAAGCTGTAGACCAACCAAGCTTACAAAGGGGGGATTTTAGAAAAAAGAGGGCTGATGACCTCTAACAATATTGTCAGCATGCATATGAATACTTCAGGAGAAAGATCCCACTTGATTCTAGGGTTTTTTCGAGAAAAAAACAATTGCTTACAAGAGTAAACTCTCACGAATTGAGAGCAGAGAAGAGTGCAGAAGCAATGCATTAAATGGAAGGAGAAGTGAGATGCCCCTTAATGAAAGGGTCCAACAGCTTCTGGGAGCTCGAAAAAATGTTTGAGGCCGCTTCCTTTTCCCTGCGTTCTTTGTTGATCTTTCGCCCTCTGGCCGTGAGGGGAGGAGAAGGGGCTGTAAAGTATTCATAATCAGAGTTTCCCTCTGGCCCGGATGAAGGGACTAAGGACACCAATCCTGCTTGGTTTGGAACCTCGTGACCTGACGCTTAGGGGGGATCAAGAGGAGCAGGACCTAGAGAAGCTTCTTTCGTGGAAGGAGCAACAAGAACCGTCTTCGAGGGGCCGGAGGGAACGACCTGCGCCTGGTCATCTGCTGCTTCCAATTCTTGATCTTCGACTTCCTGCAAAACTTCAAAGCTATTTTTGTTTTCCGGTGGAGGAGATTCTGCGAGAGGAGTCAGATCTTGATATGGGCCCTTATGTTGTGAGGCTTTAGGTTCCTTTCTTCGAGGAGTTCGTCGTCGATTGATGACTGTTTGGAACTCTATATCTTTGGGAGCGGGAGCAGTTGCTGATTTATGTGATTCTGCAAGCTTGGGGCAGATTTTGGCAAAGTGGCCGTATACATGGCAAAAATTGCATTTGAATGGAATCTGCTCATAATCCAGTTCTTAGATGTGACTCCAATCTCCTAAAGTAAGATTTAGGGCCTCTCGAAGCCCTTTTTCTAGATTTACCTCTACACAAATGTGGGCACATATGAACTGGCCCCCTTTTGGATCTGCACTATCTAGGTAGCGCCCTAGCTTATTATCGATGTCCACAAGAGTGATTTTTCCCCAAAGATGAAGTGGGAGGTTAGGCAGTCTTACCCATACTGGAGCAGCTATAATCTCTGCTTCCGGGTTAAACCCCAGAGTCCAAGAAGATAAAAACAGCCCTATCGAGCCCATGAAGAAGGGGCCCAATCAGAAGACTATATCTCGTTCTTTATTCAAAAATAGAAAAACAAAATACCCCCTACCAGCTGCAAATAGAGAGACTTGTCCTTGCAAAATAGGTTCCAATGTTTTGCAATCCAGAGCTCCATCGCCTTAGGGCTGGGCCACAACCCCTGTAAACTTATCGATGAGGTCTTTCTATGAGAGGATGAGTGCTTTCTGACATGGATTTGAAGGAGAGCTCCAGAGAGGGGATCTCATCTATCTTCACGAACTTGGAGGGGGCCTGAGAGGTTGTTGGAGGAGTGACCACTTGAACTAAGGCCTTGAAGGCCAGGAGCTGGTCATGAGAATCCGTAACCAGGAAACCTAGAGCCGTCGGGAAGAGCCGAACCCAAAACTCATGCTGAACCGGGGCAACAACAAAAAATAAAATGTAGCAGGTAGGAGACCATCGGGCTATCTAATTGGTAAGAGGAAGGAGGCGGCTAGGGAAACCCTAGCCGCGTATCAGAACATTCCTTCCGTTCATCGTTTGGAGAGTACTACGAGAAAACCTAAACAAGAAGAGGGATTGATGCTAATTTATTGCTCAATATACAAATTTTATTTATGAATTGTTTGTAGATGAACATTTTCTGTTGGAAATTATTCTCGTGCTTCTGTAATAATTCTTTCATATAATGTTAGATCAAACCAATTGCATTGTTCTTACTAACATCATCAATGCAGTGTTCAATATTTTTGAAATACGCATTATGATGATCAATGAGAGACCTATTTACCATCTCTTGTTGCACCCCAATACAATGTAAAATCGAGAGAAGGGTACAAAAAGAGTGCAACTCGGAGAGGGAAGATACCAAGAATGGTTGAACCAACCATCTATTCAATTCCCATTGTGTCCAAACTCAACAAATAGAAACGCCTACCGTAATAGTTGTTCTTCACATGTTGGCAATGGAAGCAATGAAGTAGAGGTTGGTATGGATGATTTATTACGACAAAGGAGTGCCATGGATGCAATGCTTTTACATACATTATTGGACAATGAGTTAGGGGATGAAACTCATATCACTAATACTTTCTTCGAAATCCTTAAATCAACTGTTGATGTATTTGCAACTTCGGAAGATATTCTGATATATATTATCATTGTATGTTGTTGTACCCCCATCAGAGACGTGTTTGCCTCCTTTTGAGATGTTATTATTGTGTATAGACCTTGAGGTACAATCTCCATTGTAAGTCAGGGAAATAGTCCTCAGTAAAACATAATATAATGTATTTTTGGAATCTCTCTAGGAGAAGTCGGCCCTAGTCATGTAATAGGTCAGTCACTTGATTAGTATAAATAGAGAGGCACCCTCCCTCATTTATACACACCTCACGCTCACTCAAGTTCGCATGAGAGAGAGAGAGAAAGACAAGGAGGAGAGATAGAGAGCTGCTGGAGACTTCTTATTATTGGGTTTGATCATCTTATGATACAGTCATTGTGACTGTAATATTTTAAGGAAGTTTGTAGGGTTTTCTCCTTTATGATTTCCCGATGAAAATATTTGTGTCTTGTGTATCTCTCCTATCTTATGCATATTGATGTACTTGTTATTTTTTCAGATACCGATCCTAACTAAGCTAATAATATCTAAGAAAAACTAACATGGTATCAGAGCCTCTCTGAAAGAAGGCACTGTGCAGTAGCGTAAACTAGAGCTTCCTAGTTCAAGTTCTTCTCTCCACAGATCATTAAGAAAAGAGGGCTAGGATAACTCTTTTCAGTAGGGCACATCTTTTGGTGGAAGTAGTTTCATATTTGAAGAAGTTTCAATTTTGTCCCTGTCACTAGTGCCGAGAGAACTAGGGCATCAAGTTTCAGAGGCTTCCCACCTTACTCTTCAGAAAAGGACCATGCTGAGTAACTCACCTTAAGGAGGCACATCTTTTCGTCCAAACATAATTCCCAAACTCCAAGTTTGGAAAATTAGGGTTTCTCTAGCAAACCCTAGGTAAGGAAGCTTCAGAACCATTTCAGACACCTCAAGTAGGTAAGATCTAAATCTTTTCTATTTCCATTTAAGGTCCTCATTTGAAAAAGATGACTCACCATACTCAGCTTGAGGACAAGCTTGGAGGGGCGGATAAATTTCAAGCATGGAAGTACATAATCTCCCTAATCCTTGAAGAGAATGATTTGGATCAATACATCAATGGAGAAGTTCCAGATCCAGAGGGAGATGAGGCTAAGGCTACTCATAAGAAGAACTTGGTTAAATCCAAGAGAATCATTGTAGATTCAATCAAGGATCACCTCATCCCCCATGTGTCATCATTCAAGACACCGAAGGAAGTATTTGATGCTTTGACAAAGATGTTCGAAGGGAAGAACATCAATCGGAAGATGACTTTGAGGAACTAGTTGAGAAATGTGAAGATACAGAACTCAGAGACTATACAATCATACTTCAGAAGGGTTGCTCAAATCAAAGAACAACTTGAAGCAGTTGAAGAGAATGTCAAAGGAGGATAAATTGTGATGACTACCTTGAATGGTCTCCCTAGATCATGTGACTCATTCATTCAAGGAATATGTGCAAGAAGGAAGTTGATATCTTGCAACCGACTCCGAGAAGAATGCACACAAGAAAAAGCTCAACTCCTAACAAGAGAAGAGAATATGGGAGCAACTAAAGATCAATCTCTCACAATTCACACCAGGGAGAACTACAAGAAGAAGGAGAAGAAACAGAACCATCATCATAACAAGAAGAAGGACAAGAAACAAAAGAAGATCAAGAGAGATCCTTCCAATGTTCGATGCTACACTTGTGATGAAAATTGACACTTTGCAAGAGACTGTCCCATCAGGAAAAAGAGAAACTATGCTCATATTTACGAAGACGATGAACCACCAAACAAAAGATTTAGAAGAGAGAAGGATGATTCAGATGAAGAGTATGTGCTAACCTCAACACTTACGGGAACTATCTCACATGAAGAGCAGTCATTGGCTTGTGGATAGTGGGGCATCTAAACACATGATGGGATATAAAGAATCATTCGTTAACATGTCTAAGCATAAGTCACCTCACAAGGTGAAACTTGGGGGTGATTATCAATACCCCATAAAAGGGAGTGGAGTAGCTTCATACAAGTTAGACTCCAAGAAATCTTTAGAGATGAAGGATGTGCCATATCTCCCAGGATTGAAGAAGAATCTTCTCTCCATCTTTGCACTAGATGGAAAGGGAATGAGAGTTGCATTTATCGATGACCAAGTTCTGATGTGGCATAAAGGAAAGACAATAAATGCTGCAACAATGATTGGAGAAGAGGACGATGGCGTGTACAAACTAAAGGGACAACTTGAACAAGCATTTGTTCATGAGTCAATAGAACCAAGTGAACTATGGCACCGAAGGCTTACACATATGCACTACAGAGCACTATCGATGGAAAGCAAAGTAGTCTCCGGACTTCCAAATATCCAGGCAAAGCATGAGGACATTTGCAAAGGATGTGCACAAGGAAATAATGCAAAGAATACATTTCCCAGCAGTGAAAGCAAGGCTAAAGGAATACTAGAGATAGTACACTCTGATGTATGGAGACCCATGTTTTCTAGCTCATTAAGCGGGTATGCGTATTATGTTTCCTTTATAGATGATTTTTCACGCAAGACTTGTATATACTTCTTGAAAGGGAAAAATGAAGTATTCAGTAATTTATAGGAACATAAAGTCATGGTCGAGAACCAAACCGAAAGGAAGATCAAGACTCTGCGGTCAAATAATGGTGTATAGAATTCACCTCGAAAGAATTCAACAAGCTCTACAGAGAGTCTAAGATTAAGAGGCCCACATGAAAATATGAACCCAAAATCCGATGACATATATGTCCAATTTTCGACATCAAGCCGTCGACAATCTGACAAGCCTCACCTTTTATAAACGTCGATTGATTTCTGTCGAATATCCGATAGCAATATGGTTTCGTCGGTTATTCGACATGCCATTGTTGGATATCCGACCACAAATCTATTAATATATGTCGGATATGCGACACATACACATCAGATATCCGAACACATACCTATTGGATACCCGACCCCTAATACTTTACAGGAGGTTGAATATCCAACCACATGTTCGTCAGATATCTGACACACACCAACAAAAAAGAGAAAGGCCGATGACATTTTCCATCGGTGGTATGGCATTATCTTCGAAATCGTAGGAAAGGTTGTTGGATATCATACCACATAACCGTCGCATATCCGACACATATACCAACAAAAAAGAGAAAGGTCGATGACATTTATCGTCGATGGTATGGCATACTCATCGAATATTGTGGGAAGGGTCATCGGATATCCGACCACGATCGAGAATTAAAAAAAATACTAGTTCTATGTAGATTTTGCTACACAGGAAATTGTTTAGGTGTCACAATTTGAAGACATTCTAGGTAGCCCCACCTCCTTCAATGTTTTGTGTAAGCAGAGAAAGAACCTCTCAAGCCATGTAAAAGGTTGAAATTATTGTGTAAACTTAGGTTTCATTGAAGGTTCAGGTTCAGGTTCAAGCTAGGCAATGTGCCATGGAAATGGAGAGTCACAAAAATGGTTGCAAAAACCATAGACTACCCATAAAGAAAATGAAATGCCAAAGGCGAGGTCATAAGTATTCTAGTGAGCATGATTGATCCATATCATTTTACTCAAAAGCAGAGACCAAAAACAAATAACAATAGAGTAAGCTGGGCCATTGCAAATTGTAAGAAACATAGGTTGAAACTAAGGCCAAAAATATTTTTACCAAACTATGAAGTATTAACTCATGGCTCAAAAAGATGAATACAAGTATCTAACCAACATATGGTAGAAGCTTCATCCCAAGATGGTGAATAAGTAACGACACAACTCAAGGGAAACAAAATGATTAGGAAAAAATGCAATTGGCAAGCCTAGATAATCCATCACAATAACATCTCAAATTCATTGACCAAGAAATCCACCATTGACCAAGAAATCCACCAAGAAATTTAAACATTTTCGTTACCATGACCAAGATGGGTAGTCTTTATAGTTGGAACCCTCTCCAGATTCTCTATTTGGATGGAAATACCTCATGCAAGGTCCCTCACAACTACATCATATTACAAATATTATTAGTACCATGAAAAATGATGATAAGAGATATAACAAATATTCCAAAACTATAAAGACTACATTATTTTGCTAACAAAGTCATGAATTAAAAAACATCGCCAATTAATTTATTGCCTTAGCCTGTAGAAAAAATTAGACGAAAGCTAACATATGTAATAAATTTGTTCATCCTAGTTCCATTATAAGTAAGAAATGCAAATATTACATTCTAGCATTGTATCTATTGCAACAAGTATAGTAAGGTCTTCACTCAATGAATTATCCAGAAATGTTCCATAACTAGAATTGAAACCCTCCCAAATCCTATAATGACGCAATTTTACATTTGGCATAAATTGGGCAAGGACCCATGCCTCATGTGAACTTCTTAATCTCTTGAATACAAGTGATTTAGACTGTGAGCACCCTAAACTCTCTTATTATTGGTTTGCATATTCTCTCTAGCACACTTATGGATTCTCCCTATAGTACTGCACCCATAAATCATCTCTAATCCACTTCTTAGGTTGTAATGTTGTGCTACCCTAACATTGTTTTTCTCCTTGTTTATTACAGGAATTAGGGTTTGTTGGTTGGCTTAATTTCATCCTTGCGGTATCTTAGGAACCTCAACATGGTATACAACAGAGTGTGGGAATCCCTTACTCATTTCTCTATTGGTTTATGCCCACAACTAGGGTTTATGTCCTAACTACAACCTTAGGGTTAATTGACATACTATTGTGTTGTTTCAATGGACATTGATAAAATTATCTTATCAATCTTATCTTTTGTCATCCATAGCTACATGCCCATGGTTTATTGTTAAAGATTGAATTGATCAGTGATATTCTTGTTGGTTCTTAATTTCATTTGATTTTACCCTTTCTCAAACTATCACAAGTATTCCATGGCTTGATTGCCTTACCTATTTGATTTTGAACATCATCTTGCCTTAAGCCATTTGCGAGTTCATTACATCATTTGTATCTTGAATATGCATTTGTATTGAGTCTTTGTACTTGTATTTATGAAAGAAAGGAAGGGACCAAGGTTTCGGTGGCAAACATTAGAGGATACTTGAAGTGTTAATGTTTGAGTCCTTTTGTGAGATGGAGGTAGATCCTAGGGCATGTGACAAAGAAACCCTAGAGGATACTTGGAGCTCTTTGCTTAGAGAGCTTGTGTGAGTCATGCTTAGTGAAATAAAAAAATTGGACTTGATGGTGTTGGTGCTAGCTTGTTGTAGAGATTTTGGTGTGACTAGAGAGCATGGTGTGTAGTCAGACATGCAGAACACCAAGGAAGGTTGTAGGTTGACAGGAGCTCTAGCACTGTCATGAATATACAAGGACATTCTGACAATTGTGGGGCAAGAGATAAAATGTGCAGAGATATGTAGGATCCACTATTTCTTACATATAGAAATGGATCTTGAACATAAATAGGTTTGTGGAACTTGATTTCAACGTCTTCTATTGGACAATATCACTATGTAAGGATTGTTTTCTTATGTATATATTGTTGGTGCTTACTTTCATTTGAGTTTACCTTTTCTCAAACTGTCATAAGTAAACGAGAAATGGATAATTCCTTACCTTGTTAGAGGCTTGGAAACTAGTATGATTAAAAGAATATAGTATGTGTTCTAATTTAACAATTATAGATAATACCATCACTAGTATGAATTGTCCTAATATCCATACAATTTCAATGAAATATTCCAAAGACAATGATTACAAAAAGATATGGACAACTAGTACAATATGTCATACCTGTAGAGCAAGGGATGTTGGTTTCAAAAGTTGTACAACATCACGTTGATCATTAAGTTTTGTAAGTTGTATAGTGACCTAATCAAACAAGTCTTTATGACCATTTGTGCCAAGCTTGACACCCCCAAGCATGAAGCTATATATGGGACCTACCACACACCATGTCAATATATATTATATATGTTCACATGAATATACTCATGTCCATAAGACAACCAAGTTGTACTGATGCTTCTTATGCTTACAAATTAGGAAATAGAAGTTTTGTATATCCTGCACCAAATACGAGTAATCATGGGAAATCAATATAATAACAAGAATTGGAAAATCTCAAAAACTAGCATCCTGTTTACAAGGAGTGGTGACATCTTGAACTTACCATTACTTGCGCTTTTGTTAAACCTAGAGATTTATAGTTGGAATCCTCTGCATATTCTCTATTTGGATGGAAAGACCTCATGCAAGGTCCCTCACAACTACATCATATTACAAATATTATTAGTACCATGAAAAATGATGATAAGAGATAGAACAAATATTCCAAAACTGTAAAGACTACATCATTTTGCTAACAAAATCGTGAATTAAAAAACATCACCAATTCATTTATCGCCTTAGTTTTTAGAAAAAATTAGATGAAATCTAACAGATGTAATAAATCTTGTTCATCATAGTTCCATTATAAATAAGAAATGCAAAGATTACATTCTAGCATTGTACATGTTGCAACAAGTATAGTAAAGTCTTCACTCAATGAATTATCCAGAAATGTACCATAACTTTAACTAAAACACTCCCAAATCCTAGAATGACACAATTTTACATTTGGCATATATTGGGCAAGGACCCATGCCTCATGTGAACTTCCTAATCTCTTGAATACAATTAATTTAGACTATGAAAAACCTAAACTCTCTTGTTATTGGTTTGCATATTCTCTCTAGCACACTTATGGATTCTCCCTATAGTACTACACCCATAAATAATATCTAATACACTTCTTAGGTTGTAATGTTGTGCTACCCTACCATTGTTTTTCTTCCTTTTTATCACAAGAATTAGGGTTTGTTGGCTGGTTCACTTTCATCCTTGCGGTCTCTTACAAACCTCAACATGGTATACAAGAGAGTGTGGGAATCCATTACTCATTTCTCTATTGGTTTATGCCTACAACTATGGTTTATGTCCTAGCTGCAACCCTAGGGTTTATTGACCTACTATTGTGTTGATTCAATGGACATTGACAAAATTATCTTATCAATCTTATCTTTTGTCACCCATAGTACTACCCATGGTTTATTCTTAAACATTGAATTGATTAGTGATATTCTTGTTGATGCTTAATTTCATTTGATTTTACCCTTTCTCAAACTATCATAAGTATTCCAAGTCTCGGTTGCTTTACCTATGTGATTTTGAACATCATCTTCCCTTAAGCCATTTGCGAGTTCATTACATCATTTGTATCTCAAAAATGCATTTGCATTGAGTCTTTGTACTTGTATTTATGCAAGCAAGGAAGGAACCGTGGTTTTGGGGGAAAAAATTAGAGGATACTTGAAGCGTTAATGTTCGAGTCATTTTGTGAGATGGAGGTAAATCATAGGGCATGTGACAAAGAAACCTTAGAGGATACTTGGAGCTCTTTTCTTAGAGAGTTTGTGTGAGGCATGCTTTAGTGAAACAACAAAATTGGACTTGATGGTGTTGGTGCTAGCTTGTTGTAGAGTCTTTGGTGCGACTAGAGAGCATGGTGGGTAGTCAAACATGAAAACCACCAAGGAAGGTTGTAGGTTGACAAGAGCTCTAGCATTGTCATGATTATACAAGGACATCCTGATAATTGTGGGGCAAGAGATAAGGTGTGGAGAGATATGTAGGATCCACTATGTCTTGCAAATGAGAATGGATCTTGAACATAAATAGCTTTGTGGAACTTGATTTCAACGGCTTCTATCTACCAATATCACTATATAAGAATAACTTTCTTATGTATATATTGTTGGTGCTTACTTTCATTTAATTTTACCTTTTCTCAGATTGTCATAAGTAAGTGAGAAATGGATAATTCCTTACCTTGTCAGAGGCTTGGAAACTAGGATAAGATGCTTTATTTTCATAATAAGAAATTGTCAAAATTTAGATGACACATGAGCGTGTTGTAGAAATGCACCACCGTAGCCATTTAGTGACCTCTTCTTTGTTTCGAGAATAATTTAATATTCTCTACTGAACATGACCAACCATGTGAATATGGAAACTCTTATGGCCCCTGCTCCCTTACATCATTCTCAATTTCCCATACCCAATGCATGTACTTGAAAAAAGAATTATGCGCGAACATGGAGATTTGATCATAAAGAAACATTTACCATTCACTCAATAAAAACTAACATTCATTAAACCATTAATTCATTCAGTAGGGAAAAAAATATGCATGGCATTATGTTATCAAAAATAATTTCACAGTATTTCTTTAGTCACTTTTTTATATTTATTTTCTCTTTACAAAATCAAGAAGAAACTCATCGTCTGGAACTTATTGTTTAGTTCTTGGTGGTTCATCAACTTGTTGTGGATTTTGTGATAAGCGGTTCGTATTTGCTGCAATAATTTGAAAATGTTACATTGATATATTCTGTTATTATAATGACAAGTATTTTATTGAAAAAAACATAAATTTTTTTTTTTTTTTACCTGATGTGGCCACATGATGTACTTCATATTCCTGTATAGGCTCAACCTCTACAGTGTGACCCTCTACATGCTTTGCTGTTGAAACATGGAAAAGTACAATTAATGTTCACCATCTGCAATGCAACATTTAAAATTGTAGCATATGAATAAATTCATTATCAGGATTTGAAGCATGATCTTAGATTGCTGTTGTCCATACTCGACATTGATTGGATTGTTGCATTCCTGCTCAAAACATAGACAATATTTTATGGCAATTTTTTATAACGAATAAATTGTACAAGTAATAAATCTTCATTAAACTATATTATTTTATATACGTGTGCGCAAGATGGGTCACCAGAAGAGTTTGTTTTCTCAAACAAGCTTTTTCGACATTCAACAACTCTAAAGCCGTGCTGGAAGCCAAGCTTCAAGTATTCCTCAATGGGAACTTCCTTGAATTGGTCGACCTGCATATTTGCATATCGTCATGAATTTACCTTTTGCAGTGAAAATTAAAATAATTTGCAATTTATTATTTGGATGCATTTTCATTTTTAGATATCTACAATTCATGCCGCCAAATTCAAATAATAACCAGGCCCAATCTTGTGCTGACCAATTTTTTCTTGTCTTGCCTTTATGGCCTTTGATGTGTCAGAAAGCCTATGAAAGTGTTGCAATATGTTAGATGTTCTATATTTGATATATAAATTAATAATAATAATATTTAGAATTACATTGTGGAAAGTATTGCATACCTCCCTGTTCCTGGTGGTAGTTTCCCTTGTTTTCTTAGAGCCCCATTTTTTCCATCTTCCACTGGGGCTTTCCACTCTCTAGCCGCAATCATCGGAGGGCGCTCATACCTAGAGTTCCTTTGTAGGTGAACCCTCTATTGGTCTCGACAATATTCATATGTTTTCCAACCTTCTTTAGGACCTCGACTGTATTAAAGGTCTCATTTTCGAACAAGCCAACCAACCGATTTGTTATCACTCTAGGAAACTCCTCTAGGTTGCAGCTCGAGGATGCCTGGTACCTTACAATGCTTTTGGGGCTTTCTAATATGGATCAAGTCAGGTGACCTATATGACCTTCCACTATCAAGATATACATCAAACTCAATCAGGTACAAGGCTTTTAGTTACCACTATTCAGAGGTTGACAATATGGAGTAGGAATGGAGAACTCATCATGCTGGCGGATTCATACATAAAACAGATACATATAAATGGCTAAATCATGATAAGGAAGGTACTTATAAGTCAAATCACATCAACATGACAATAGGGTGACAACTATAAGTCATTAATCAACTTGAATATAACCTGAATAACACATTCATGCATAAGCACAGAAAAGACAGAAATGGAAGCTGAACAAATGATAACAAAATAGCTTATATTAAATCATGAGAAAAATGAGAAGCTGACAATGGTATTGGTATACAAGTCCCTGAAGTTGAACCTCTTCAATAAAATAAGTCTTAGGCTTTATAGCCTTTACAAAAATACTCAGATCCTAAAAACTTGGATCTGATTTAACAAAAATAAACAAAATAATTGTTTTTTTGCAAAATTAGGTTAAAAACCCCTAATTAATTACTAGTCTAACTAACTATAGAATTCGTTCATTGTATGAACCTTATGATAACTAAAGTAACTGCTCGAACTCACTGCCACCGGTCCTCTGCTGGTTAAGTCATTGTTCCACTTTGATAGCTAAGTGTTGGTGGCCTTTTCTCCCTTTAGGTCATAGCAAAACTGAAGCACACCTTCCCTGTTTATTTATTTAGCGTCTTTTAGGTTTATATTTTGTCCCCGAGCCATCCATGTTTGCCAAAAACTGGTACTGCGTGCCAAAACTTAATATTCTGCCTCTATCTACTTTCTGTGGTTAAGAGGCTAAAACATTAGAAATGTTAGCTGCCGAAAGGGGGGCTTTCAGTGGCTAATGAACTGCCTCAGCGTCCACCTAAGCCACCAAAAGCCCTGTTCTTAAAAAATCCTTAGGCCACCTCCAAAACTGTTCTGTCAAGTTTGTCTGCTTGTCTTTCTCATTCAACAGGCTCTGTGTTAGGAAGGTTAACAATAACCTGGCTAGATTTTGGAGGTTGAAGGCTAACTGCAGCCTCAGCTAGGGTTTCCAACGTGGGGTGGATGCTAGGGTTTTCCTTGGCCTCCTTCAATTGCACTCTTTGGAGCCTAATCATTCTATACAACCTTGTGTTGTCCTTTAGGTATCTTCGGTGTCTTCTTTTCAGCAAGATATATGCTCCTCTCATCTCCCAGAAAGCATTTTGCAGTTGCTTGTTCCTTTTGGACAATATTGCATTATTTTTCTTTATTTCTCTTTCCAAAATCTCCATCTCATACACTTGCCTCAGTAATTGATTTGTCTTTTGAGTTTTGGGCTTGCTAGAGAAATCCTTCTCCGCTGGTTCTTGCACTCTTGGTGTAGGGGACGGTAGGTATTCAGTCACTGCTACGATCTGTAAAGCTAGGTCTGCACCTTCTTCTTGTTCCTCATCTGAGTCTGACTATGGTAGGTTTAAAATGTTCTCACTGTGTGCTGCAACTTCTTGGCCCTTTTCACTGAAATCCAAGTTTCTCTTGACCTTCTTGGCTTTGGAAGAGGAAAGAGGATGTTATGCTACTGTTGGGGATATAGCCCTTCTTTTCATTTTACCACTTCTTGATGTGATAGACTTTTTAGCATGAGATTTCCCCTTTTCCTCTGGCTGAAGTCCTATCTCAAAACCATTCCAAAATAGGAAATAAGGCCATGCCATATTCCTCCTCTTTAACAGTTCATGGACCAGAAGTTGGATAAGGCCATGATGAGACAGTCTGCTAGCAATCTTGGTTGGCTGGGCCTTCACCTAGTGTGCCATCTTTCCTAAACTTCTGTGTAAGTAAAAGGACAAATTTAGTGGGCTTTTACCTGTGAAGTGGTTCATTAATTTAAAATGGTAGATCATGGCTCTGTTATATCTTTCTTCACATGTTATGTAGACCACAATGGCCTTCAGCAGTTGCTGCCACCTTTCTTCTAACTAGGAGGATGGCACACTCTTCTTCCATACCACTCCTCTATGCTCAGGCTTTAGGTAAGACCTGAACTCTACATCCTTTGGTATGGTGGTTTTGAACCACTTTTCTCCTGTGCTAGGGAGTTCAGTTACTTCAGTAATTAGAGATTCATCTATGTAGAACTCCTCTTTGCCTATGACCGCCTTGGGTCTATCAAATGAGAGAGCAAATGCCTCAACCACCTACTGATGTGAACCTTGTAGCAACCAACATCTTGGAACAATTTACAGACCTCTAGATGTGCCTCCAAATAGCCGATATCTCCTAGCTCCTTCCTGAGAGCAGGTCCTCCCTTCTTCATCTTGCTGAATGCCACTCCTGGGTACCTGCAAGAATAAGTTTAACTTCTGTATGACAATGTGTTAGTAGGCTGCCTCTCAGAGATGGTTTTCTGGTGGAGAGAAGTGCTCAATTGGAGGGTGGGGTGTAGTAAAGATTTGGCACTGATTATGAGGGCTTTATCCTTCATGATTTAGGCTGAGGTCAGAGGATGATGTCTTCAGTTTACCTTTTCAAGATCCCTTTCCCAGCAATGATGTCAAAATCAGTCTGGATACTCGTTGGGCCTTTCTGCAGCTTTGTGGACAGGTGGTTGGAGAAGGAGGGTTTCATTAGTCATCATCAAATAACGACCTTATTACTCTTTCCCTCACGCAGTTACGCAGCCTCATGTCCTTTCAGTGGTTTATCACGCCCTCTACTGATCGTCTATCTTGCTGACGGGGTTTGATTTGATTGCTTTCTAACCGTTTCTCTTTTTTCCTTTTCAGTGGTTAACAGTCTTCAGGAATTTGTTTGCAAGCCGCCGAAAAGATGGCTTTCAGTGGCTAAAGAAATGATAATCTTTTCGCCCAAGCCATTGAAACCATTTTCCCAATGTCGAGGTGAAACATAGCTTTTTGAAAATAGTAGCCTCGCCGAATATTCCTTTTAACCGTCGAAAACCCGTCCTTTCGGTGGCTAATGAAACATCAGAGCTTTTGCCTAAGCCACCGAAAGCGCTTTTTCCCCAACGCCTTTTCACCTGCTTTCGGTGGTTAAAGCCTGTCTTGAACTATTCGCTAAGTTGTCGAAAGCATCACATTTAGGTGGCTAATGAGATATCTGAAGTCTCACCTAAGCCACCGAAAACGCCTTTACCAATGTCGCTTTTTATCTGCTTTCGATGGTTAACCCCCTTCTTGGACTTTTCACTAAGCTTCTGAAAGCAACACTTTTCAGTGGCTAATGAGTCGTTTGCAATTTCGCTTAAGCCACCGAAAGTGTTTTTACCATTTACTTGCTCGGGCCCGCTTTCTATGGTTTACCTTTATCATGTGTTAAACCGTTAGTTGCCGAAAGAAAGCCTTTCAGTGGCTAATGAGCTATTAAGAACCCCGCCTAAATCACTGAAAGCTATAACTTCCAAATTTTTCAACCATAGCCAAAACATAGACCTTCAATTTGTTAGTCATCTTTAGATTTTTCATTACATGACTTGAATTCTTCATACTATCAAAATAAATTTATTTTGGGAGATAGCATTTGGCTCCTACTTGGGGATGGGAACCTCCCTGTGAGATCCCAAGAACCCCAGACCAAAATGCCTTTCCCTGAAAACAACTAAAAACTTAACACCATCATTCATTGTTCCATTGGGCATGGAGTTTATTCTGTAAGCAAAAACAACCTACTAACTACTAATTTACAATAACAAGGCCTCAGAGCCTCAAATAAAGTAAAGTTTCAGAAAACACCTATTCACTGGGCCATCAAACACCTCTTCCCCTTCTAGATTTTGCAATTTGAAGGTGTTATTCTTATGTACCTGAGCTATCACAAAAGGGCCAATCCACAAAGAGTCAAACTTTCCATGTTTGCCCATTGGAAGATGGATTTATTTCACCTATGAAATCTAGACCCCGTTGTTGAAAAGGCCCACTCACCACAATAGGCCTAAGGGGAAAGGATTTGGGCTGCTGCTTCCCTATAAATCTTTGGCACTGGTCACATGCCATTACAAAAGTACATACGTCAGTAAAAAGGGCTGGTCAATAGTATCCAGCCCTCAGGATCTTGTGGGCTGTGGTATTCCAATAATGGTGGCCCCCACATGTGCTGGAATGAAAGTGGTGCATTACCTGATCTGATTCTTCCTTATCTAGACATCTCAACAAAACTCGAGACAGATCTTTCAAGTACAACAGTTTGTCAACTATGCAAAATTTAACAGACTTTAATTTAAGAGCTCGTGCTTGATTAGGAGTGAGATTAGGAGGAACTTCTAATTTCTGCAAAAAATGAATAATAGTTGAGTACCACTCACATGAAGACATGTTTTTAGCCACTGTTGGAATGTCATTCTAATCTTGATCTACTTCTGCTGCTACTACAGTTTGCAATTTTGCTGAATTGACACAAGTTAATTTTATCCCCATTAGTTCACAGTTTTCTTTAGCCATGAGTTTGTCCAGATCTAGTCCCTTTACTAGCTTAGTGGGCTTCAACTCAATATCAAACTTAATGAGCTTGGCAATCCACTTAGCTCTCTTTCCATCAATGTTAGGCTGAGTCAAAACATCCTTCAAAGCAACTGAAGGGACATAGGCAAGAACTTTTGCATGAAGATTGTAAATCTTGAAGGTCTTCAATGACTTGATGAGAGCATAAGCCTGTTTCTCAATTGGATCATACTTCAGCTCAGCATCTCTCAAGGTTTTGCTGAAGAATGCAATTGGATGATCGAGACCCTTATCATCTTTTTGTAACAGCACCGCTACCACTGTGTCATAGGATGCAAAGGAGAAGATATAAAAAATCTTGGTATAGTCAGGACTAATCAAGGTTTTGGGGCCTCCATGATAGCTTTCTTGATGTCTTTGAAAGAGCTTCTTGCGTGGTTAGTCCATTTTATTTCTGCATCCTTTTTCAGCATGGCTGTTATGTGCTTTACTAGCTCAGAGAAATTAGGGATGAACCTCCTGACAAAGTTTATCTCACCCAAAAAGGACTGAATGTCCCTTTTTGACCTCGGTATGGACAGCTTCTGGATTGCTTCCACCCTTATCGGATCAATCTTTACACCTTCAGATGAGACTATGTGACCTAGGAGTTTCCCTTCACTGAGTTCAAACTGGGACTTCTTAGGATTGAGTGATATTCCATACCTTCTGCACTTCAGAAATACCCTCCTCAAATGCTGCAAATGGTCATGATGGCTGTGAGAGTAAACAATTAGGTCATCCAAGTATATAAGCACAAATTTATCTTTCAACCCTACAAAAGCTAGGTCCATGGCTCTTTGAAAAGTAGCCCCAGCATTCATCATCCCAAATGGCATTTTAGCATACATGAAAGTTCCCCAGGGGGTGGTAAAAGCAGCCTTCTCTTGGTCATCAGGGTGCACATCAACTTGGTTGTATCTGGAGAATCCATCTAGAAATGACATAACCCTAGCCCCTGAAACTCTTTACAACGGGTGTTCCATCTTGGGAAGTGGATAGTTGTCTTTTTTGGAACATTTATTCAGGTTTCTAAAATCCACACACAACCTGATTTCCCCATTTTTCTTCCTTACCACCACTAGGTTTGCAATCCACTTGGAATACCTGAGGGGGATTATGATTTTGGATTTGAGGAGCTTATGAATTTCTTTTTCAATTACAGGTAGTACGAGAGGACTGATGGATCTCAGCTTCTGCTTGAAAGGGATGGTGTCCTTCTCCAAAGGAATCCTGTGTTGGATGATGTTGGTGTCATAGGTTTTCATATCACTATACTCCCAGGAAAAGATATCAGCAAATTCTTTTATCAGGCTGCAAAATTTGGACCTTTGATCAACAGTCAACTTAGTGGACAAATTTATCAGTTTTCGATGGCTTTGGCTACCTATTGTTTGCTCTTGGACAATAGGGTCTTGCTCCTTTTTGGTAGGCTTGAAAGGGATGTCACTATGATCAAACAACTCTTCTAGAGGTATTAGACCTCGAGGTATATAATTGTTGGGTAATTGGACAATGTTTTGATCAGCCACTTTATCTTTCAACTTGAGTTGTTGGGATTCCTCCCTCTTTAGGTTTTCTTGATCTATATGTATATCACATAATTCATCTACTAGCTGCAGGAATTTACTAAGCTCATCATCATTCTCAAACACCTTCCAAAATTTGACATTATATGGCAGGGAAGGTCTGTACTTAACTTGAACATCATAGCTGAGCTTAGGAGGTAAAGGAGGAACGAACAGACTTGCTGAGATAGCCAGGGAATCAACCAGGTGATTCAAAGCCCTAGGTATATATGACAGTTCAAAAAACATAAAGGAGTCTCTAAGTTTCCATACCTCGTCCCTGTAGGCCTTTAGTCTGACATTTTTTGCTTGAAAAGTGTTGTTGACCTGTTGTATAATAAGGTTTGCATCTCCAAATATTTTCATGCATATGATCCCCATTTCCTTGGCAGCTTTAACTCCTAGCAGCAAAGCTTCATATTCTGCTATATTGTTAGTGGTTTTAAAATCAAGCTTATAAGATAGATGAATGTTCTATTTGGATGGAGAGATCAATACTACACCTGCACCTGCTGAGCTTTGAGTGCTAGCCCCATCAAAATACATGTTCTAGACTGCTATGGTCACTTCTTTGGGCTGCTGATGGTAGGATTGGTAAGCTAGACTGATGTTTGCTGAGAATCATCTATTTGCAGAATGCATGACCCAAAATCAATGTCTACTGCATAGATGGGGTGATTCACTGAATTGCTCTCATTGCTTATGATGTAGGCAAGCTGATTCTCCCTGTAAAGCCTCTTGGTCTCCCCTCCAAACATTGGGATCGTGGCATATGTAAGGTCCATTTGAAGGGTTCCACCCAGCCTTTTACTCCATGATCGAGACAGCAAGAGACCAAACTTGGGAGGGATATTAGACACTACAATGTCCATCATGATGCTTTTTGAAGGTAGATGAGAAAGGTTTACAACCAGGTCTTTGATGAGGCCCAGGCACTTGACCTTTCTGGAGTCAAAAGAGAACAAATCATGGTAGGGCTTTGTAATGCTGAGACCAAGCTCATCCATCACAACTTTTGGCATTAGGTTATGGGAAGCTCTTGAGTCCATCAAACAGTTATGAAGGACCTTATCATGGATATTCAAGGATATGTAGAAAGGTGGGCATGAATCCTTTAGGACTTCGATCATGGGGCCTAGTGTTACAATAGGTTTGTCATCTTGCAGATTTACAAATTCAATATCAATATGCACCTTTGGATGAAGAGACTTCAATATGGAGGATTTGAATGCATCATTTTTCATTAGCTCAATTAATGGGAAAGGGATCTTCAATTTATGAATCTATGACTCAAGGTTGAAAGAATAATGTAGTCTATCAGGAAATCTTACCTCATGTACTGGAGCTTTGAGTTGGACATGGTCGGGGCTTGCTGAAGGTGCTGGTTTTTGCAATGGTTTTGGAATGACAACCATTTTCTTTGGTAAAACAAGAGCCTTTTTAGTAGGTCCAACAGGTTGTTTGACAGGAACAACATTCTTATTCATAGTAGCAACCAACATGGACCTCAAATTATACCCTCCTTGACCATCAACCTGATATATAGCTTCTTCACTGATCTGCTCATCAATTAGGGATTCCTCGTATCCTGCTTGTGTCAGAAAAGAATAGTCCACCTCATCCTCCATGCATTGGATGCTGTCTTTAGCTTCTCCTTCTTCTTCAATGAATTCTGGCTCTTCTTCTAATACAACATTTTGAAATGGAGCTCTTATTCTCTAATCTCCCCCTTGATTCCTTTCCCTTCTGAGAATCTAAACTGGGGGGTTGCCTCTTCTGTAAGGGACAAAATTAGGGTTTCGGGGAACAAACTCATTTGTCCCTTTACCTCTCACAGGTATATGTCCTCGGTCCTTCAGCTTAGACATTTCAGCAGTCAGGTTATCTAATAGTTTGGTCATTTTGTCAATCTTGTTCTCTGATGAAGAAGCCCCAATAGGGTCTGCTGGCTGCTTCTTCCTGTCTATCTTTCCTTTGACCTTTTGAGATGCCACAATGTTAGATTCTACCTCTAGGGCAGCATCCTGCATGAGTGATAAGGAGGAAGACCTCCTTTCTCTGAGAAGCAAGCAGAAATCAGAGTCAAAGGCATTTGCATAAGTTATCCTGGCTGAGGTATCAGTGGGATTGATTTCAGCAGGGATTTTGCTGTACATATTGTTGAACCTATTGGTGAAATTGGAGATAGACTCCCCATTCTCTCTTTTCAAGTTGCTGAACTCTGTTATATAATAGAGGTGGTCTCTCCTTTCTCCCCAATGCTTTAGAAATATGTCATCTAGGGCTTAAATGCCTGCCACTGATCCAGCAGGCAGTTCTTTAAACCATTTCCTAGCTTGACCATCTAGGCTTTGCACAAAAACTCTAGTCCATACATCTTCCTGTTCTATGTTAATGTTCTCAACATAACTGTAAAATGCCTCTATATGTTCTTCAGCTATGAAATATCCCTCTCCTGTGAACTTAGGCATGTACTTGAGGTAGTCTCTAATGGGCATGGATGAGAGAGGGTTAGGAAAATTTAGGGGGGCATACCTAGCTACCAGAATCCTTTCCATTTTGGTCAGTTGAGGGGCAACCATATTGAAAATGGGTATCGAAAGGGTGGAGGAAGGTAGTACTGATGTAGGTATTTGCTGAGAAGGTGGTGGTGGTAAGCTTATCCTAGTGGAGTCACCAGGGATTGGATCATCACAAGCAGCAGTGCTTGAAGATGCCCAAACCCTAAAATTTTCTGATGTATTTATAAATTCCTGAGAATTAAGTGTTTCAGCAGAAGAAATAATAGCATAAATATTTCTTGAAATACTTGATATAGATTCCTTTGCAGCATTGCTGGTCTGCCTTAGTGAAGCCCTAGCTCTTCTCAGAATCTCTTCTGGATTTGAAACTGGTGTTACTAGTGGCCCTTGAGGGTTTGATATGGTACTTGGTTTTCTTGAAGCCACCTTATTTCAATGGAGTCGCCAGATAGATGATTACAACCAAAATAATGTCCAAGCTTTGTCTATCATTAAAGCAAGGATCTATGTCGTCTCCCAGGGAAGCTGAGCTTTAGTCTCCTTTCCCCGACAATGGCACCAATTTGTTATCATTCCAGGAAACTCCTCTAGGTTGTAGCTCGAGGATACCTAGTAACTTACAATGTTTTTGGGGTTTTCTAATATGGATCAAGTCAGGTGACCTACATGACCTTCCACTCTTAAGGCATGCATGAAACTCAATCAGGTACAAGGCTTTTAGTTACCATTGTTCAGAGGTTGACAATATGGTGTAGGGATGGAGAACTCATCATGCTGACAGATTCATACCTAAAACAGATACATATAAAAGGCTAAATCATGATAAGGAAGGTACTTATAATTCAAATCACATAAACATGCCAATAGGGTGACAACTATCAGTCATTAATCAACTTGAATATAACATGAATAACACATTCAAGCATAAGCACCAAAAAGACAGAAATGGAAGCTGAACAAATGATAACAAAAGAGCTTATATTAAATGATGAGCAAAATGAGAAGTTGACAATGGTATTGGCCTACAAGTCCCTGAAGTTGAACCTATTCAATAAAATAAGTCTTAGGATTTATAGACTTTACAAAAATACTTAGATCCTGAAAACTTGGATCTGATTTAACAAAAATAAACACAATAATTGTTTTTTTGCAAAATTAGGTTAAAAAACCCTAATTAACTACTAGTCTAACTAACTGTAGAATTTGTTCACTATATGAACCTTTTGATAACTAAAGTAACTGCTGGAACTCACTACCACTGGTCCTCTGCTAGTTAAGTCACTGTTCCACTTTGACAGCTAAGTGTTGGTGGCCTTTTCTCCCTTTAGGTCATAGCAAAACTGAAGCACACCTTCCCTGTTTATTTCTTTAGCGTATTTTAGGTTTATATTTTGTCCTTGAGCCATCCATGTTTGCCAAAAACTAGTACTGCGTGTCAAAACTTAATATTCTGCCTCTATCTGCTTTCAGTGGTTAAGAGGCTAAAACATTAGAATTGTTAGCTTCCGAAAGCGGGGCTTTCAGTGGCTAATGAACTACCTCAACGTCCACCTAAGCCACCGAAAGCCCTGTTCTTCAAAAATCCTTAGGCCACCTCCAAAACTGTTCTGTCAAGTTTGTCTGCTCGTCTTTCTCATTCAGCAGGCTCTGTGTTAGGAAGGTTAACAGTAGCCTGGCTAGATTCTGGAGGTTGAAGGCTAACTACAGCCTCAGCTAGGGTTTCCAACGTGGGGTGGCTGCTAGGGTTTGCCTTGGCCTCCTTCAACTACAGTCTTTGGAGCATAATCGTTCTATACAGCCTTGTGTTGTCTTTTAGGTATCTCTGGTGTCTTGTTTTCAGTAAGATATATGCTCCTCTCATCTCCTAGAAAGCATTTTGTAGTTGCTTGTTCCTTTTGGTCAATATTGCATTATTTTTCTTTATCTCCCTTTCCAAAATCTCCATCTCATACACTTGCCTCAATAATTGATTCATCTTTTGTGTTTTGGGCTTGCTGGAGGAATCCTTCTCTACTGGTTCCTCTTGCTCTCTTTGTGTAGGGGATGGTAGGTCTTTAGTCACTGCTACTATCTGAAAAGCTAGGTCTGCACCTTCTTCTTGATCCTCATCCTCATCTGAGTATGGTAGGTTTAAAATGTTCTCACTATGTGCTGCAACTTCCTGGCCCTTTTCACTAAAATCCAAGTTTCTTTTGACCTTATTGGCTTTGGAAAATGAAGGAGGCTGATCTACTGCTACTGGGGATATAGCCCTTCTTTTCATTTTCCCACTTCTTGGTGTGCTGGACTTTTTAGCATGAGATTTCCCCTTTTCCTCTGGCTGAAGGCCTATCTCAAAACCATTCCAAAATAGGAAATAAGGCCATGCCATATTCCTACTCTTTAGCAATTCCTGGACCAGAAGTTGGATAAGGCCATGATGAGACAGTCTGCCAGCAATCTTGGTTGGCTGGGCCTTCACCTGGTGTGCCATCTTTCCCAAACTTCTGTGTAAGTAAAAGGGCAAATTTAGTGCGCTTTTACCTGTGAAGTGGTTCATTAATTTAAAATTGTAGATCATGGCTCTGTTATATCTTCCTTCACATGTTATGTAGACCACAATGGCCTTCAGCAGTTGCTGCCACCTTTCTTCTAACCAGGAGGATGGCACACTCTTCTTCCATACCACTCCTCTATGCTCAGGCTTTAGGTAAGACCTGAACTCTACATCCTTTGGTATGGTGGTTTTGAACCACTTTTCTCCTGTGCTAGGGAGTTCGGTTACTTTAGTAATTAGGGATTCATCTATGTGGAACTCCTCTTTGCCTATGACTGCCTTGGATCCATCAAATGAGAGAGCAAATGCCTCAGCCACCTGCTGATGTGAGCCTTGTATCTTCTCACAAAACCTATAGCAGCCGACATCCTAGAACAATTTATAGACCTTTGGATGTGGCTCCGAATAGCTGATATCTCCTAGCTCCTGCTTGAGAGTAGGTCCTCCCTTTTTCATCTTGCTGAATGCCACTCCTGGGCACCTGCAAAAATAAGTTTAACTTCTGTATGATAGTGTGTTAGCAGGCTGCCTCTTAGAGATGGCTTTCTAGTGGAGAGAAGTGCTCAATTCGAGGGTGGGGTGTACTGAATATTTGGCACTGATTATGAGGGATTTATCCTTCATGATTTAGGCTGAGGTCAGAGGGTGATGTCTTCAGTTTACCTTTTCGAGAACCCTTGCCCAACAATGATGTCAAAATCAGTCTAGATACTCCTTGGGCCTTTCTGCAGCTTTGTGGACAGGTGGTTGGAGAAGGAGGGTTTCATCAGTCATCATCAAATAACGTCCTTATTACTCTTTCCCTCATGCAGTTACGCAACCTCATGTCCTTTCGGTGGTTTATCACTCCCTCTACTGATAGTTTATCTTGCTGACAGGGTTTGATTTGACCGCTTTCTAACCGTTTCTCTTTTTGCCTTTTTGGTGGCTAACAGTCTTCAGGAATTTGTCTACAAGTCGTCGAAAAGATGGCTTTCAGTGGCTAATGAAATGATAATCCTTTCACCCAAGCCACTGAAACCGTTTTCCCAATGCCGCGGTAAAACCCAACTTTCGACGGATAGTAGCCTCGCCGAATATTCATTTTAACTGCTGAAAACCCGTCCTTTTGGTGCCTAATGAAACGTCAAAGATTTCTCCTAAGCCACCAAAAGCGCTTTTTCCCCAATGCCTTTTTGCCTGCTTTTGACGGTTAAAGCCTGTCTTGAACTGTTCGCTAAGTTGCCGAAAGCATCACCTTTCGGTGGCTAATGAGATGTCTGAAGTCTCTCCTAAGCCACCGAAAATGCCTTTACCGATGTCGCTTTTTGTTTGCTTTTGGCGGTTAACCGCCTTCTTGGAATTTTCACTAAGTTGCCGAAAGCAACACTTTTCGATGGCTAATGAGTGATTTGTAGTCTCGCCTAAGCCATCGAAAGTGTTTTTACCATTTACTTGCTTGGGCCCGCTTTGTGTGGTTTATCTTTATTTCGCGTTAAACGGTTAGCTGCCGAAACAAAGCCTTTCGGTGGCTAATGAGCTATTAAGAACCCCGCCTAAGCCACTGAAAGCTATAACTTCCAAAATTTTCAACCATAGCGAAAACAACGACCTTCAATTTGTTAGTCATCTTTAGATTTTTCATTACATGACTCGAACTCTTCATACTATCAAAATAAATTTATTTTGGGAGATAACACGATTAGTGAACTAATATTTTAAATTTTTTATTTTGTTTATCCCACCTTGTGGGGATGGTGGGCCCAAAGATCTCCAAGGAAAAATCATTTATATGTTTATAAAAAACATCATTTCCTGCAAAATGATCATGCCATCATTAGTTGAAAGACAATGTTTTATCGGTATATTACAATCAAATTATAAACACTAACTTGAACAATGCATAATAATTACCTGAGATCTTCTCTATATTTATTGGAATGAGGTCTTCGCCTATTAGGATTATTAATCCTCCCTTGTCCAATTTGGTCATATGTCTAAATCAGGAGTCATGTCTAAATCGGGAGTCTGTCCAGTGTATTTTTAGTCACTAACACCATTGGGTCCACTTGGCCTAATTTGGGCACATGTTCCAGTTACTAAAGTGTGGGGAGCACTAATTGAGGTCTACTGCCACTGATTTCACTTGCATGCATCAGTGTAGGATCCTCCTAGACCAATCCCTACAATTTAGGAGCCACTGGGAGTGTTGATACCAACCTTCATCAATTGAGTTCAGTTAGTGACTAGTCAAGCTGAGTTAGGAGTTAGTTACATTCAGTTCTAGTCCTCTACATTCAGTTAGTGCTAGGTTTGCATGGATGCATGCAGGAGAGGCGCATTTATCACCTACCATAGTCAGTTAGCCTCAGTCAACACTAAAGTAGACACTTGAGTTGTGTTTTAGAACTCCGTTGAACTCCGGTAATGGTTTAGACAAGGTCAGTTAACTATTGAGTCCTCCGATAGTGACCTAGACAAGGTCTTAGTTACCTATAGTCAAGTAGAGTCCAATCGATTTGAATTTCCTCATATGAATTCGAATTGCATGTGGCTATTTAAGCCATTTTACTTCATTGTAATTATTATCTAATTACTCTTTGATTAATGAAAAGCATTCACAACTGCAAGCCATTTTTGCACTGTTTCATTCTTCAATAACAAAGTAAATTGTGTGATCTATCTTGTGAGTTGTGTGTTTTTCCACAAATCTATGTGCTCAATTTAATATGGTATCAGAGCAAAATTGCTACTGGATCATTTTTTGAGCAAAATTGCTCCTTCCAGCTCTGCACCAGAAGCATAAGGTTTACCACTTAATACCCCAAGTTAAGGAATTGTTGATCAAGATTGATCAACTATGATGGGTGTGATGAAAACCTGAAGTGTGCAGGCTTTCGACCTTATAGTGCCCCTTTTATGTTTTTGCAGGTACAACTTCAAATGGCTTCATCACTTCTGGATTCATCAGTTCCTCTTCTCACCCTATTCACAAACTATTCAGAATGGAAGATGAAGATGATTGCATCTCTAAAGAGATAAGATCTCTATGAGGTGTCTATTGGACTTGGTGAAGATTCCTTTGAGAGAAAGGATTATTGTCTAAATGAATGTGATGCAGCTTATGGAACAATGTGTATGGCCCTTTCTCCTAGCATGCGGTACCTCAAAATATCTGTTAAAAACCCTAAGGATCTCTGGAAAATATTGGACAGAACCCTTGGAATAATTGATGAGGATCATAATAGCACTTTGGAGAGCACATCCAACACCATAAGCATCATTGATCCAAGAATCTCGGCCTCCACTCTCTCTGATGAAGTTGTTCAAAATGAAGAAAAAGCAAAATCTTCTACACAGTCAATTCGAATTGAAGACAGTCTCCTTGCAGTGAATCCTTCTCCCCATGCTCTGGAAGTTCATGAGATCTATGATATCTCATCTCCTCATATGGATGAAACAAAATAAGACATTTGAATCTATGATATTGAAGAAAAAAACTGCTGCACTTCCATGCAAACATTCACCAGTGATTTTCCTTTGAATTCTGTGCAAAATTTGCCAGTAATTGCTTTCGAAAGTGAAGAGAAATTTGATTTTTCGCTCCCAAATGTTGATGCAGGTGTGAAAATATGTAATAAATTGAATATTTTGGAAGAAATACCAGATTACCAGAGCGATCCATTCGCTCCCCATGATCTAGATCTTCCAGCAAATCCCTGCAAGATTGCATGCACCAAAATTCAGAATTTTGAAGATGAAAGGTGTGCATCCACCATCTCGGTTGACCATTTCTGTGGATCTGATATGAAAATTATTGGATATGATATGATCTTATTTAGGTATGATCTAATATTGCTTGGTTTAATATTTCAAATTCATAATCTTTCAGTACTGCTTGTAGCTGTTCTCATCAACGGTGTGAAGAAACAAGTACCACAAGTCTCCTACAAAACTGCTGTTGGAGATTTGATTTCATTTCAAAGTTTTGGATATGTTGTGAACCTATTTAGATCTGATTTACGTTCTGATATGATATTATTTGGTTCAAAGTTTAAAATCCAAGAGCTTTCAGTCATGCTTGTAGCTGTTCTCACCAATTTCGGTGTGAAAAATCAAGTACCTCAATTTCTCTTCAAAATTACTGTTGGGGATTTGGTGTTAGTTTTCTCTTAAAAGGTTGCTGATATTTTCTTATGTGATTCATTAGATATTTCAGAAGCTATATTAGACTATGGAGCTCAAGCATTCGCTCTCAATAGTCCCAGTGATTCTCTACCATTGATCACATGCTCATCTCCTCACAGAACTAGTAAAGAGAAAGACATTCTGCATCCGCCTGAACACTTGCTCCTAACACTTGGGTCTGATTTTACCACTCATGGTTTGCTGTTCATGGCTGCAACATATCAGTTTCTTGAGTGTTCCTCACATGTTCTGAATCCTCAAGAACCTTTTCTCACTTATCAATTGACTTTAGTTGCTCTACATGGGTCCATTCTTCATCCGACAACTGTCTATATTTTTTATTTAGTTGAGCATATCATTATTCTTCCAAAGAGGAAGATTCCTCTAGACATAATGATGGAGAGGTTCACATGCCAGGCCCCAAGATACATGTGCACAGAAGAACGATATTGATCCTGATTCTACCTGCTTAATTAGAGGGGGGGATTTTTTCTCATGTGGTTTTTTCCCCAGCTCCTTGTATTGAGCAGTTACTTTACTTTACTTGATGTAATGGGTGACCTATGGTCTTAGTTACTAGGGCCCACAAATTTTCCAAGTTAGCATTGAGGGGGGTGTTAGGATTATTAATCCTCGATTTTTGAATTTGGTCATATGTCTAAATCAGGAGTCATGTCTAAATTGGGAGTCCGTCCAGTCTATTTTTAGTCACTAGCACCATTGGGTCCACTTGGCCTAATTGAGGCACATTTTCTAGTTACTAAAGTGTGGGGAACACTAATTGAGGTATACTGCCATTGATTGCACTTGCATGCATCATTTTAGGAGCCTCCTAGACCAATCCCTACAATTTAGGAGCGACTGGGAGTGCCGATACCAACCTTCATCAGTTGATTTCAGTTGATGACTAGTCAAGCTGAGTTAGGAGTCAGTTACATTCAATTCTAGTCCTCTACATTCAATTGGCGCTAGGTTTGCATGGCTGCATGTAGGAGAGGCGCATTTCTCACCTACCATAGTCAATTAGCCCCAGTCAACACTAAACTAGACACTTGAGTTGTGTTTTAGAACTCAGTTGAACTCCGGTAATGGTTTAGACAAGGTCAGTTAACTATTGAGTCCTCCGACAGTGATTTAGACAAGTCTTAGTTACCTACAATCAGGTAGAGTCTAATCAATTCGAATTTCCTCATGTGGATTCGAATTGCATGTGGCTATTTAAGCCATTGTACTTCATTGTAATTATTATCTAATTACTCTTTGATTAATGAAAAGCATTCACAGATGCAAGCCATTTTTGCACTATTTCATTCTTCAATAATTGAGTAAATTGTGTGATCTATCTTGTGAGTTGTGTGTTTGTCCATAGATCTATGTGCTCAATTTAATATTGCCCACCAAGAATTTTGTCTGTATTGTACCTGTGCTAGTGACACAGGAGGAATCCAAGAAATGTTGCTTCAACAATATCAATACTAGAAGGCTCTACATCGACCCCTTCTTCTACACGATTTGGTGTGCACCGGTCACTAGCGGGTGCAATCACAATTGACCTCGGGGGTGTCACAGAATGTGTTGCTGACTGTTCAGTTGACAATAGTGGCACATGAGATGTATGTGGAGTCGTTTTCTCATGTGACGAATCCACGAGCATCACCAAGGCCAACATTGCCTTGACCACTAGTGTGTGGTCACGAAAAATCATGTAAATACAAACCATATTTTATAAGTTCACCATCATATACAATTTTTTTTTATAAAGTACTAAATGAATTTATATTATCATTCAAGATTCCACAACTTACTTGCAAGGCATGTGATCTCTTTACCAAAACACCAACCTTGGCTCTAATCTCATCTGTCTGCGGCTGAATGAATTGCAGATGAATGATATCCTCATTAATTTTTCTCAAGGCCTTCTCTATCATCCTAATCGGGTCTAGAGAAGAACCAATGTTGGCATCGTGCGTCAACTCATCAACATCTAAGACTATTGATTGCTCTGACGCTGATTCATATGTTGAATCGATGGTATGCAACAAAAATATATAAAACATTACTGACATGCAAACAAGACTAGGGAACAAAGTATATTAACAAAACATATCAATCATGATAGTTTCGTAAAATTAAAATTAGGTTTACCTGATTCCTCGATGTTGGTGTCGTATGATCCACAGTTGGGGACTTGCCTCGATCATCCCCCTGCCAAAAAAGAAGTAGAAAACATTATCATAGTGAAACAGA